>CAUYQU010055023.1:0-17644 GCA_963574635.1 Cheracebus regulus
ACAAAATAAAACACCCCTTGTTCTCACTCATGGGGGGGTGTTTAACAATTAGAACACTGGGACACCGGGAGGGGAGCATCACACACTGGGGTCGGCTGGGGGTGACTCGGGCGGGACAGCTGTGGGGTGGGGAGGTCGGGGAGGGATAATATGGGGAGAAATGCCAGGTGTAGATGACGGGGGGATGGAGGCAGCAAACCATGTTGCCATGTGTGTACCTATGCAACAATCCTGTATGATCTCCACATGTACCCCAGAACCTAAAGTACAATTGAAAAAAAATATTAAAAAAAAGAAAACTAAACCAAAATGATTTTCTATCCAAATAAAGCTATTCAAAGAGACAGACAATGACATAAATGAGACTTAGTAAGAGTACTTTAAGGAAATTCTTATAAAGCAACAAAAAGACCTTGAGGAGCTAAAAAATAAGTTTTTTCCCCAAAACTAAAAAATTTAAAAGGAAAGGATCTTTTTTGCTACTTGAATTTGCACCTGGAAGATCAAGTGAATGAAGTATTTGACCCACATAGATTTAAGTCCTAAATAATAGAAATCAGGAGGGAAATAAAATGAATTTTGAGAATATATACAGGAGACCTGATGTGAAGAATTGACATTCTAAGAGAATAAAAAGGATGAAGTGAAACAGTAGTGTGTGCACAATATATGAAATTCATCAAGCTAAATAAAAAGTTTGTGTCTGCAGATTGAAAGGGCTTATCATGTTTTATGCAGAATATTGAGATAAGATACACACTTGGGAACAATCTGATGAAAACTCCAAAATCACAGGGAATCTTCCAAATTCTGAAAAAGAAGCAATACAGCCAGAAGATGCTGGAGTAATATCCATAGTGTACTAAGGGAATAGAGCTGCAAAAAATGTCACCCTTAAAATAAACACAAAATAGAACCCAATCCATCAATGTAATTTTCTGATCTAGTTACAACCATCACATTGTCTATTTTGTTTTTTTCATAGCATTATCAGACTGTAAAGTTCTCATTTGGGTTCTCTTTCTGTGTTTATTGCCTCCTTCCCTTCCCCCACTAACATGTAAAATATTCACACTGCAGGACATTTGTTTCCTGTTTCATTAGCTCTTACGAGGATGAATATTAACTGATCATGTGTCCATTTTGAGTTTTAGTAGTTCATTTTTTTGTACAGTAATTTTGAAATTGGTAAAATGTTTTCAATTTGTTAAGTGTGGAGCTTTAAAAATATATTTCATATCAGATTAGTACCAGAGAAGTAAATCTTGTCTGGTGGGGAGGGGCTGAAAAGGGAAGATGTTTTAAAGGCCTATGGAAATTTTATTCAACATTTTAACCTTGTAGAAGAAATGTGAAAAGCACTGTCCCAATTGTGCTCCTATGATGGTATATTTCCTTATTAATTTCTCATTAAAGTAAAAAAAACACAAAACACTCCAAATAAAAAATATTGTCTTTTTCACATATATATGTGTGTTTAAATGAACATACATTCGAATGAATGACTACTAAGGTGGACTAAATGATTTCTTTGGTTCCATACACACTGATGAGCTGCCTCCTATGTAATGACATTATGCCGGATGTTGGCAGTCATCTTTTTGTTTGAGGAGCTCACAGTCTTGTGTGGAAGCTGTAGAGTGATGCTAACTCATTGCTGTCTCTGTGTAGTAAGGAAGAGCCAGGTGGGTCAGAACATGGCTCACTACCAGATCGCCCACAACAGGAAAGCCATATAATCTCTCTAATTTTCCATTTCTTTTTATAGAGGATGATACTCATAATACTAAATATTCAATCAGGATTTTTATTATTACATAGAAAACATGAATGAAAATAGAGCCCTCCAAAATTCTTTAAAAACTTAGATACAATTGGCCAGGCATAGTGGCTCACGCCTCTAATCTCAGCAACTTTGGGAGGCTGAAGCGGGTGGATCACTAGAGGCCAGGAGTTCGAGACCAGCCTGGCCAATATGGCAAAACCCTGTCTCTACTAAAAATACAAAAAATTTAGCCAGATGTGATGGTGTATGCCTGTAATCCCAGCTATTCAGGAGGCTGAGGTACGAGTCTCTTGAACCTGGGAGGTAAAAGTTGCAGGGAGCTGAGATCATGCCACTGCACTCCAGCCTGGGTGACAGAGAGAGATTCTGTTTAAAAAAAAATAGAGCTCAGATGCCCAGGGTTACTTAAAGTCTAGCTCTCAAGCAAAAATGATTTAAAAAATAAATAAAAGACACTGCAGAAACTCAAAGCAGACTAAAGGAGAGAGTATCTCAACCAGAGAGTGGTTTATAAACAAAAGAAGCTCATGATTTGGAATATATTAGGCCAGAGGTCCAGTAATGCCAACAACTGTGTAACCTCAGGTGAATGGTTAAAATTCTGAACTTAACTGTTCCATCTATGTGACTTGTTCCAGTTACAAGTCTGGCTATTTTAAAGTTTTATCAGTAGCATGAAAATCTTTTAGAACACTGGTTAGCACATAATATGCACTCATATATTGTTACGATCTATTGCATTGTTTGTACTTTTAATTTAACTTCCTGGGAGCATAGATTCAAGTTGCCCTGAATATACACTTCTATATTATTATATTTTCAAAAGAAAGACTAATGTGCTCATTTTATCTTTCCCTACCTATATACAGTGCAGGGGACAATAGTTCTGTAAGTCCGTTCTCACACTGCTATAAAGAGCTTCCTGAGACTGGGTAGTTTATAATGGAAAGAGCTTTAATCAACACAGTTCTGCATGGCTGGAGAGGCCTCAGGAAACTTACAATCATGGTGGAAGGCAAAGGTGAAGGGGAAGCAAAAACCTTCTTCACATGGGAGCAGGAGAGAGAAGTAAAAAGGAAGAACTTCCAAACACTTATAATAGTATCAGATCTCATGAGACACAATAACAACATGGGTAAACTGCCTCCATGATCCAGTCACCTCCCACTGGGTCCCTCCCTTGGCACATGGGAATTTTGGGGATGACAATTCAAGATGAGGTTTAGATGGGGACACAGAGCCAAACCATATCAGTAGTTGTGCTATTTGTTTTTTATCATGCTGGGTGGATGGATGCATTGTATTTTGATGACATTTGAGCCTTTAAGCTCTTCAATAAATTTCCCTTGTTTAGATTTTATGTTTGCCAAGCAAGGAGTATGTATGATATATTCCTAATGCAAATTGTGAATTAATACCCTAGCATTATAACAGTCTCTGTTCCACAAGAGTCTCATACTAACTAAATTCTCATTAATAGGAGGGAGAGATTATCTGGCTTTGAAAGGCACAAATATTTCTGTCTCAGTGACAGGTTATCATTGAAACAGGAAGAAAATGCAATGGGTATGAAGGGTTTTATGGCTGTATATGAGTAATTATGGAGAGACCCTAATAACTTCAAGGTCTGGCCTCAACTGCATGATAGTATCATCCTCCTAGTATGTTTGGGTGGGGTCATAAAGCATCAGAAAACTTTCAGCCAGAACAAATTGTCAGATTGGAGAACTGAAAACAGAAATCCAAAGGCTCAATTTTTCTCTCTCGTTTCTGTTACTTTCGTGGCGTAAGTCTTGAAAACTGTACTGAACTTGTTTTCAAATCCAGGATGCACCTCTTGATATTAACTACAAACCCTAACATAAATACATTGCAGTAATCTATTTTTAAATTAAAAATATTATGACACTCTCATTACTTCTTAACCTGACCCATTCTTATGCTTTGTTTCTGGAGAGCTTACCATATTATTTTTAATAATCCGTGCTTAAAAACTTGACTTCATTAAATGGGAAATCTCACCCATAGTTGTGAAAGACTAATGGGTTTTTATCTTTTTAGTAAAGACAAAATTAAAGGGGAATTTGATAGCTTTGTATTTCTTGCTATTGCATTAACAAGTTCAGAATACTCCATTTTTGTGTCATTCCCTGTTTTCTATTTTCACTATTAACATTTTGGTGTTTTTTTTTGGATTTGCAGAACACAGTGATGTAGACCAAGAGACTGCACTGGCAGGTGCTCAGGGCTTCACAGGCTGCCTCTCTGCAGTGCAGCTGAGTCACGTGGCCCCTCTGAAGGCAGCTCTGTACCCCAGCCATCCAGACCCTGTCACTGTTACAGGACATGTGACCGAGTCCAGCTGTGTGGCCCAGGCTGGCACGGATGCCACATCAAGGGAAAGGACACACTCATTTGCAGGTGACTTAGGGTTCTTCCTCTACTCAGTCACAAAGCCAACTTGCCCATGGAATTTAGAAAACTTCTCATGTTGCTCTCAGGCTACCTTCTCAAGATGGCTTCTTAAAGTTGGTTTTATTTGTTTAGCTTTTAAATTTCTTTCCTATTTCTTTTCTAGATGCTCAATTTCTTATTTATGAGGGCCAATACCATTGACATTGCTGAAATTGAAAATAACAGAGATCCCACATTCACCTCCATAATTCTTTCTGATTTAAAACATTTATAATTTTTTCAAAATTTCTTCTTTTTGCTTGCCTATATCACCTTCCTCCTTTGTTGTGCTTTAAATGCAGATCATTCTGGAACAATCGATGACAGAGAGCCCCTTGCTAATGCAATCAAAAGTGACTCTGCAGTAATTGGAGGTAATATAAAGCATGAATGAGCTCTTCTTTGGGTCTTCTTATTATTAATCATGGTGGTAAATATTTAGCATTGCAGAAACTGTAAAGAATCTGCACATACTCCAAGTGCCAGGCGCTGAATCCTGAGGACAATGGGGTGATTTATTGTTTGTACTGGATTGTCTTTAGAATCTTCCTGAATTCTCTGCTTCCTTGGAGCAGGGAATAAATTTCACTGCTTTTTTATTATTTATTTTAAAAATTAAATAATTGACAATTTCACTGAAGCGCTGCATTAAAAGATTAATTGCTAACATGCATAATAATGAATATTATCAAGCTTGAAAATAACCACTTGTAATCACTAGAGAATTCTGAACATGTTTGAGTAAGTGTCATTTTTCTTCACTTCTTGGACATATCACTGCTTCTAGAAAGGTTCACCCAAAAAGCAGAAAAAAACTTGAGATTAACACTAGAAGTATATATATTTTGTATTACCTTAAGTCTTAATAAAGGGAGTATTTGTATAGTAAACTATTTAAAGATGCTTCCATCAACTAAAGATTACACTTTCAGTTGTGTTTTTTAAAAATATTAGATTAATGAAGTAAAAGTGATTAGTAATAACTTTAATTGCAGAATTAACACAAAAACTTTTAAAGTATATCTCCCTGGCAATGTGACAGCATATTCTCTGAGATATATATATTTTTCAAAAGCAACTCAAAAAACAAGCCTTTTTTCTTCTTGATTAATGCTCTTAAGAATGTTATTAATCAGATTATTGAAATGTTAAGTGGTTTACCTTTCTTTACACTCTGAATATGATATGGAGATATAAAGTAAACAATTATTCTGTTGCATTGCCAGGGAGATATAAAGATTTTGTGCCAATAATAGGATTATTCATATACTTGGGCAATTTTTATGGCTTTATACCTGATTCATTTGGTTGTATTTTGTATACTCATCTAAACATATTCTGCTTTCAAGTAGTTAGGATTTTATTTAGACAGCAATTGCTACTGGTCAAATCTTTGTGTGGATATTAACTCCCCCATGCTATTTCAGTTCCTTTCTTCTTTCTCAAATTAACAATGTGCAAATTAAAGATATAAAAAATAGGATTCCCATTTAATAACCTAACATGGAAAACAAAAAGCACCCAAAACAAATAACAAAAAACTCTATTTGAAAAGTAGTTAATAATTGGATGTCTAAAAGAAATACATTATATAGTAAAAGCTTACTTAAATCTGTAGTATTTACAATGTGCCCAAAAGTTTAAGCTAGAATTTCTGGTTAAGCAAGTTGTCTCAGTCTTATAATATTGCCTTTTCCAGGCATTCAACCAGCATAGATTCAAGTAAATACAGACACAGAGATAGACATAAATATAGAGTGGTGTATAGTCATCAAGCCAATGCTAGAACAAAATATTTAATCTTTAGACCATTGTTGTTTTGCTCAGACATCACTGGCAAGATTTACAGAGTTAAACAAGAAGTACATTGATACCTCATTATGTTATTCTAGAATAGAAACAAGTTACAGTTCATCTGTGAAATTCTCACTTAGCTCAAATTCATAGGGCAGAGACAGACACTGTGGAAGGTTTGTAGTTCAGGGGCTTTCCAGGGTTCATGAAACTAGTGATGTCTGGTTTTGATCATTTCAGAGACTGAACTTCAGAAGCAAAGTGTCTGCTAATAGCCCTGTAACCTCTGAAGACCTTGTCTGGGCCATACACAGTTTATCTGCTAAATCACAGTGTATCATCCTCCAGTATGTCAGGCAATCTGGTAGAACTGTGGTATAATTCTTTGTTCATTGTCTAGTTGCTTATTAATTGCACCCACTATGTAATAATAATCCATCCAAGGATCTTCCAAATTGGCAAATCCCCCTGTGTTCTACTTCTTAGATGATTTTTTTCAATTACAAAATGGGTAGTATGAGATTATTAATTTAAAAATGCATTTAAAAGTGATGACCTAGATGTGGTAGAGGGTTTCTGGCCAGGCTACCCAGATACAAATAGACAGATTTAGCCACAGAGAAAGCTATATATACATCTTCATAAAAACACATTCACACAGTGCTTTAGGTGCAGCATCATAGAGGCTGGCCACATTTTATTCATAATAACTATTTTTTATTTTTATATTTTTGGTATAACATGTGTGATCGAAGTTTTTCTTGAGCACAACAAATCCTGGCATAGCACTTTCCCCAAATTAAGTGCTAAATTACATACATGGAACAAACATGTTCCAGAGACAATCCATGATTTTGACTGTCTAGATATTCTGTCTAGGCCAAAGTAATGTCCGTTTTATAATTGCAGTTGTCTGCTCTCTATATCATATTTCAGAAGTTTTCACATTGAAGTTGTTCAGAATTTTTCTCTTCAAGCCAGAGGCCTATAACTAGCCCTTAGAAATATTTATAGCAATTCAACTGATTCTTTTCTAAAATGAGAGGCAAAATATGTAACAACAAATATTCTGATTAAAGTTATTCATTAACATGACTAATAATAACAAAAACAATCAGATTCATTAATGAATTCTTGAGATGTAATATACAGAATTTGGTCACCACATTTATATTAATCAACAAGGAATTGTTACCTTTCTCAGGGAAGGTTGATCTAGCCAAAAATTAGCTTGGCCATTGGACATGCTATAATTGGCCAGGGTGAAACTGCCTAGCAGATTATATACACAGGAATCTATTGTGGTTAATAAAAACCTTCAAATCTTTGATTTACTTGCACTCTGTTACAGTTGTATATATCTACTTTAGAATGGAGTCTTAGTTTTGCCATATGAGATTTGATTCACATTGCTATTTTCATAGTACCTAATTGTATCTAAAAAAAATGACATTAGTTTGTACCTCCACTGATATTATCAGAAAATTCTTTAAGTAGTAAACAACTCTCACACTCTTGGTGACAGAAAGTAGTTTTCCAAATTATATTTTTTTATTTGAAAGCTTGAATTTTATCATTCACAAGATATTCTGTAATCGTTTTTCTTGAAGTGACATATTTACTTCATTCATTTTAGAGAAAATGCCCACCAAATACTCAAGTCTGAACAACCATAGTTTGTCTTTTAGTCATTCTTTCAAATAAAAATGATGTTACCTGAAGCAAAAAGCAACTAATTCAGTTCACAACTCAAAGGTTCATATAAGTGCTTTTCCTGGAGACAATGATCATACTTCAGAGTGCACCAGAAGTACTTTATGTGTATTTCCCATTTTAACACACAAAATGTTAGAAACACTTGCAGCCAGGGGTCAAGATTTAATTACATGAATAATTTTTACAACTTCATTAAGAATATTCTTAAATAAATTGAATTTTTTTTCTCTTTTTCCAACAAGCTTGGCAGTGTAATGTTTTCTACTTCATGAATTCAGTGACTACTATTACTGAGTTGTGTCCTTGCCTTAATTTGTGCTAAGTACCAGGAATTTTACCTAACCTTATTTTATACCAAATTGGGATCAGTATTAAAATGGAAATGTCAACACAGTGAAAAAGACATCTTAGAATTATCATAAAAATAGTTTTGAGCCCATGTGTGCTCTCAAAGCATCCCAGGGACCACCGTGGGTTTACAGATCATATTCGGAGGACTGCTGACCTAATATAATGCCAGCGTTGGTAACCACTGGCATAGTTAAGAATAGCAGCACTTAGAATTTGTATTTACAACCAGAAGTGCTTTTAAAAATTCCTCATATAGAAATAATTTAAGTATAACTATTTATCTGTTTTACTAGTCAGAATGATTTATTTACATCACCCATTTCTGCTATTCAACAGTATAACAAATAATTGAAAAACAACTTTATAAAAATTTTTACATATTTAATCACAAAACACTTTAATCATTTTATGTTGTTGCTACTACTCTATAATTTCAGAATAATTAAAACTAATATGAAGTGGCCACATGGTCCTAGAAACATGTAGGTAATACTTTGTGTTAAATATAAATGCACCAAGTAAATCCGATATGGTATGCATTTAAAATAAATGTAGGTGAACCCACAAGGCTGATAGAACTCAGAAATAAACTCAGCATACAATGGTACTTCTTGAACAAGAAATCCCTGAAGTTTTTATATTTTCAATTTGTGTATAGTAGATGCTTACGTGGAAAATAATATTATAATGACTTACTAAGCAATGATGTCAGCATAGTTTCTATTCGGACAAAAATTCTGACTTTATGTTTCTTTTCTCTCCCTAGGTCTGATAGCTGTTGTGATTTTTATCTTGCTTTGCATCACTGCCATAGCTGTTCGCATTTATCAGCAGAAAAGGTTGTATAAGAGAAGTGAGGCAAAGAGGTCAGAGAATGTAGACAGTGCTGAGGCTGTTCTGAAAAGTGAGCTTAATATACAAAATGCAGTCAATGAAAATCAGAAAGAGTACTTCTTCTGATTGGCAGCTATGATTTAACATATAATTATGACAGTTTGTTTTAATAGCCAGGGTCTCTCAGTGGACAAACAAATGCTCTTACACTGAATGTACAGGCAGTGGGTTTGCAGCACTGCCATCTTGCCAGGTCCAGGCTTGGGATGGCTCCAGGAAGCCTCGTCCAGTAACATATTTCTCGTAGAACTCATTTTATGGAACAAGAAATTAGATATTGCTGTTAATTTGCAACTGTTCTGGTATGATCTAAAACACGTTTAACCTGCTTAATGGCTACAGTTTTTACAAGTGAAAACCATAGCCTTGGTCTCTTAACCATGTAATACATAAGTTTTGTTAGAGGTAAAAATTAAATTTGGACTATAATGACCTTGCTTTATTTACGAACATTTGCTGTGATTGCTTTTGTCTTCCCATGGTGTTATTCATAGACCTGGAAATGCTTCTCAGATCCTGTTTGGCCGGCGTTTGCATCTTCAGTGGCCACAAGCATAATAAAGCCCCTTTGCCTTTCTCTGTATTATATTCAATACAATACATCAATAGTCTTGAAAAAATGTTTTGTTGTCGTTGCTTTGTTGGTATTGCTCACTTTTCTATTTGTCTCTTCTTAATAATGTTGAATACATTTGGTTTTGAGTGTCAGACTTCAACTCTGAACATGCAAGTTGTATTTGGCAAGACCCAGAAAGTACAGTGGTTATTAGTATGTAATGTCTTTCCTTTTAAAAACGTTTTCCAATCAATTTGCTACCATTGTTTGATGGTGACACTACTTGAGACCCTGAGTAATGCCAGTTTCCCAAAGAATGTAAAATGTTTTCAACTAAACTTGTTGATATATTTAAAAAATTCCTAACACAGCAAAAAGTTATTTTTTAATTTACAACTGTAATACCTCAAATGAAATATACTTCTGATGATATTTTCCCCAAACCTTATGTCAGTTCTTTATTGGTTTACATTTCTGTTTTTCTAAAGTTTATCACAAAATTTGCCTTGATCTTCAATGATTATACTTCACGAATCATCTTATATATTACCAAAAAAAAAAAAAAAACGAGGCAAATTTAAGTATTGAGTTTCGTTTCCCAATCTGAAATATATACCCCTTTGGGTGTACATTTTGCTGTGTGTAGACTTCCAGTACATACTTTTTGAAATCTGAGCTGCAACCATCAGTGATCTACACAATCAGTAATTAAAGAATGCACACTCTACAGGGAGATAGCATCTTAAATGATCTGTACTGAATTTGTCATTCTAGATACTTCTTATCTCAGATGATGGGGTTAATTTCTCAAAAATTACCAAGAATCAGTACAACTTGCTGAATGGTACGTTCTGATCAGGGTGTATTATACAGTAGGATATCAAAGAATGATTAATAATCTTATAAAACTGTTACAATAATTAATCCTGAGACCATGCATACAAGGAACTATCTTTGAATTCCTTAAGCCAGTTATACAGTAAAGGCACTCTATTATCCATACTCACACCTTCAAGTGCCTCCCAAGTAAATATTGGATTTCTTAGTTTGTCTACACCAGAAGGATCTGGAAATATGTAAATTTAGCATTAGTATTATCTTATTTTCTGTATTTTCCTTGTTAACTCTTATAAAACCTGCCTCTTTTTTCTCATATCATTACATCCAAATTGATGTTTCTGTAAATGTCTGACTAAATCTTAAGAACCTGAATTAACATAGTAGTTTAGGAAGGATGAAGGACCTATGTTGGTAAATGGTATACTCTTTGTTTGACTGGTAGGCCTATGGTGACAAATGAAGGATTTAACATAGAAATGGTATTATTTGAAATAAAGCTGAATGCAAACATCATTATAGCTCTGAATCTTTTGCAAATGTTATTTAATAGCATTATTAACCTCATTGGTAACTGGTCTCTAGAGAGGTTTATTGGTAAAGCCTCATAGTCCTCTGTGTCTACACTGCAAGAGACTCAACATAATGGCATAAAAATGCATTGGCACATACTATGCCATGACTTTGATTTCCTGATTTGTAATCGCTTCTTTTATTATTAATAAAATGCATTTTTGAACTAAAATGCAAAACAGAAGTCAATCATTTCAAAATTATCTTTCAGTAGATGCTTTTGACCTTCAGAATAGCAGAGTCCCTCATAGAATTGGACAGCACTGACATTATTTAGTGCAAACAGTTTTACAGATGAAAAGTCCAAGATGCAGTGATATCATTTGATGTTTCCAAGGGAACACATATCAGTGTGTAAGTGCCGAAGTTGTGACAATGTCCTTTTACTCCATGTGATATTGATTTTAGTGCTTCCAAGACCTGGAATTTTGGCAATTATTTAGTGGTGTAGAAAAATCTGGAGGATCTTGATATTCTTTTTGTTTACAATGATCTATATTTCTATAACTTATCCATTATCTTTTCTAAATGAACATCAACCTTGATTTGATAGGTCATTGCTGTTGCTAAGTTTGGCTTTCTTTTTAAAAATATTCAGTAGGTTTATGGTCCTTGACTGCAGGAGAGACAATTATTACTGCTGAAGCACTTTTATATAGGCTTTGTGAAATCCACAATAAGAATTAGATGTCACTGAGGGAGTCATCAAATATTTTCCTCCTGATAGAAGGATAAATTAGACACATCCTAAATCAATGCATGTTCAAGCAAATCATTTGATTTTCAAACTTATGTATCAACTAAATGATGAATAGACTGGATACCTTCAATATGTCCTGGTTGTCTTCCACTTTTCCAAAGTCTGGATGCGAGACAGTGGTAACATGAAGGATAAACTTTAGAAGCTGAATGTCTTTGTGTTGGGATGTGGGTGCGTGAACACATTTGCGTGTGCAAGAAATAAGAAGTGAAGATAAGGGAACAAAGTAGTGTGCATATAATGTGATTCAGAAAGCTGGAGCTTGGCTTGGAAATTTGCAAATCAAAACAAAATGAGATGGAAAATAAATCTGACCTACAATTATAATGGATTTTCCAGCACAATCTTTAAAAAATCTGTTTTTCTATTTTAACATTGTGTTTAAATATTTATTAAAAATACATGCACATATTTTAAAAATTAAACAGCTCAAGAATGCTTACGAAAAGAAAATAGCTTTCCATTGCCAGATCCCCTCCCCATGACTTACAAGTCTTTTAACTGTCTCTTTAACTCTCTCTACATTTATAAATAACCCACTGCTATGGTGTAGGTTCCCTGGGAAGCAAACTTTGAGACAGAGATTACCTTGGAAGAAGTCTTTTAGGGGCTACTGTAGAGATTAATGCCTGTCGAAGAAAGGATGATGTGGGATGGGGCAGATGGAGAAGCAGACTGTGGGTCACAACAAGGGATTAGCTGACCCTGCTGACATGGTCCTTTAGTGATGTCCTGAATTCGGGTGGAGGAGATGGGAATTTATACTCCTGTATTGACCAGGCATTGGATGTTAACTGCTTGGTGAAGTGGGCATGAACTTGGACAAATGGCTCTTTTCAGCTTAGGTGGTTCCTGAAGTGGGAGGACAAACATGACCAGCAGCTGGGAAGAATAAATTGCTGAATCCTGGAATAGGCATCTCAATGGCACAGTACAGCATCTCTGAAGATTTTCCCCCTGTACTAATCAGAACCACCTGCTTCATGTGAGTTCCGGGAGCGGCTCCTTCAGAACTCTAGTGAGTTTCATATCTTGGACAGGAAGGAGGAGTGTGGAATAAATCATAGACCCTACCACTGCAGGAGTCTCTTGGCTGTGACTTTTACTCATCCTCTTCCTCCTCAACCAGCCACACCTGGTTTGATATCTGCAGCTGACAACACTACAAGGTTTTTGAACCCTTGTGTACAATGACCTTCTCAGGGTATATCTGCTGCGCTTTGGCAGTTACATTAAAATTGATCAAAGAAGTATCAACATGCAAATCACAATTCTCCCTTCCTCAGAGTGTAATGGCAGCTCCCTCACTTACTGTTGGTTAGAGGCAGTTACTCCTCGCATAGTCTCTCAGAAAGTCTTGAATTAGTGAAAGATCTACATTACAGCAAAGGTTAAGAGGGAGTGGGCACACTGCCATGAAATATGCTGGTCCTGTCACATAGCATACTACCAGAGGGGCTCTGTAGACCCCTCAACAGGTAGTGGTAGCCGATGGCTTGCAGGCAGTAAAGGAAATCCATACCTGAAAAAAGTAATAATTATTTATTTTTATTAAGTTTTTATTTATTTCTTTTTACTTATTGTACTTTAAGTTCCAGGGTACATGTGCAGACATGCCGCTTTGTTACATAGGTATACATGTGCCATGATGGTTTGCTGCGTCCATCACCTCATCATCTACATTAGGTATTTCTCCTAATGCTATCCCTCCCCAATCTCCCCACCCCCCGCTGTGCCTCCCCTAGCTCCCCACCCCCCAACAGGCCCCAGTGTGTGATGTTCCCCTCCCTGTGTCCATGTGTTCTCATTGTTCAGCACCCACTTATGAGTGAGATCATGCAGTGTTTGGTTTTCTGTTCTTGTGATGGTTTGCTGAGAATGATGGTTTCCAGATTCATCCATGTCCCTGCAAAGAACATAAACTTATCGTTTTTATGGTTGCATAGTATTCCATGGTGTGTATGTGCCACATTTTCTTTATCCAGTCTATCATCAATGGGCATTTGGGTTGGTTCCAGGTCTTTGCTATTGTAAACAGTGCCCCAGTGAACATACTTGAGCATGTGTCTTTACAATAGAACAATTTATAATCCTTTGGGTATATACCCAGTAATGGAATTGCTGGGCCAAATGATATTTCTATTTCTAGATCCTTGAGGAATTGCCACACTGTCTTCCACAATGGTTGAACTAATTTATACTCCCACCAACAGTGTAAAAGTGTTCCTATTTTTCCACATCCTTTCCAGCTTCTGTTGTCTCCTGATTTTTAATGATTGCCATTCTAACTGTTGTGAGATGATATCTCAGTGTGGTTTTGATTTGCATTTCTCCAATGACCAGAGATGATGAGCTTTTTTTCATATTTGTTAGCTGCATAAATGTCTTCTTTTGAGAAGTGTCTGTTCATATCATTCACCCACTTTTTGATGAGGCTGTTTGTTTTTTTCTTGTAAATTTGTATAAGTTCTTGGTAGATTCTGGGTATTAGCCCTTTGTCAGATGCGCAGGTTAGAAAAATTGTTTCCCAATCTGTTGGTTGCCAGTTCTCTCTAATGATAGTTTCTTTTGCTGTGCAAAAGCTCTTAAGTTTAATTACATCCCATTTGTCTATGTTGGCTTTTGTTGCCATTTCTTTTGGTGTTTTAGTCATGAAATCCTTGCCTATGCCTATGTCCTGAATGGTATTGCCTAGGTTGTTTTCTAGGGGTTTTATGGTGTTAGGTCTTATGTTTAAATGTTTAATCCATCTGGAGTTAATTTTTGTGTAAGGTATAAGGAAGGAATCCAGTTTCAGCTTTCTGCTTATGGCTAGCCAGTTTCCTGAACATCATTTATTAAATAGGGGATCCTTTCCCCATTATTTGTTTTGGTAAGGTTTGTAGCCTTATAGCGTAGTTTGAAGTCAGATAGTGTGATGCCTCCAGCTTTGTTGTTTTTGCTTAGGATTGTCTTACCTATACAGGCTCTTTTTTGGTTCCATATGAAGTTTAAGGTGTATTTTTCCAGTTCTGTGAAGAAAGTCAATGGTAGTTTGATGGGGATAGCATTGAACCTATAAATTACTTTGGACAGTATGGCCATTTTCACAATATTGATTCTTCCTAACCATGAGCATGGAATGTTTTTCCATCTCTTTGTGTCCTGTCTTACTTCCTTGAGCAGTGGTTTGTAATTCTTTTTGAGTAAGTCCTTCACATCCCTTGTTAGTTGTGTTCGTGGGTGTTTTATTCCTTTGTAGCAATTGTGAATGAGAATTCACTAATTATTTGGATCTCTGTTTGTCTGTCATTGGTGTATAGGTATGCTTGTGATTTTGCACATTGATTTTGTATCCTGAGACTTTCCTGAATTTGCTTATAAGCTTAGGGAGATTTTGGGCTGAGATGATGGGGTCTTCTAAATATAAAATCATGTTGTGTGCAATTAGAGACAGTTTGATTTCCTCTTTTCCTAATTGAATACTCTTTATTATTTTTTCTTGCCTGATTACCCCAACCAGAACTTCCAATACAGTGTTGAATAGGAGTGGTGAGAGAGGGCATCCTTGTCTGGTGCCAGTTTTGAAAGGGAATGCTTCCAATTTTTGCCCATTCAGTATGATATTGGCTCTGGATTTGTCATAAATAGCTCTTATTATTTTGATGCATTCCATCGATGCCTAGTTTATCAGAGTTTTTAGCATAAGAGCTGTTGAATTTTGTCGAAGGCCTTCTCTGCATCTATTGAGATAATCATGTGGGTTTTGTCTTTGGTTCTGTTTATATGATGGATTACATTTATATTTTGCATATATTGAACCAGGCTTACATCCCAAGGATGAAGCCAATTTGATTGTGATGAATAAGGTTTTTGATGTGCTGTTGGATTTGGTTTGCCAGTATTTTATTGAGGATTTTCACATCAATGTTCATTATGGATATTGTCCTGAAATTTTCTTTTTTTAGTTGTGTCTCTGCCAGGTTTTAGTATGAGGATGACGTCGGTCTCATAAAATGAGTTAGGGAGGATTCCCTCATTTTGTATTGTGTGGAATAGTTGGAGAAGGAGTGGTACTGGCTTCTGTTTGTACGTCTGGTAGAATTTGGCTGTGAACCCATCTGGTCCTGGACTTTTTTTGGTTAATAGGCTATTAATTGCTCCCTCAACTTCAGACCTTGTTATGTGTGTATTCAGCGATTCAACTTCTTCTTGGTTTACTCTTGGGAGGGTGTAAGTACCCAGTAATTTATCCATTTATTCTAGATTTACTGTTTAGGTACATAGAGGTGTTTATAGTAATCTCTGATGGTAGCTTTTATTTCTGTGGGATTTATCATTTTTTATTGCATCTATTGTATTCTTCTCTCTTTTCTTCTTTATTAGTCTGGCTAGCAGTCTATTTTGTTGATCTTTAAAAAAAAATGGCTCCTGGATTTATAGACTTTTTGAAGGGTTCTTTCTATCTCTACCTCCTTCAGTTCTGCTTTGATCTTAGTTATTTCTTATCTTCTGCTAGCTTTTGAATTTGTTTGAACTTGCTCCTCTAGTTCTTTTAATTGTGAAGTTAGCTTGTCAATTTTAGATCTTTCCTCATTTCTCTTGTGGGTATTTAGTGCTATAAATTTCCCTCTGGACACTGCTTTAAATGTGTCCCAGAGATTCTGGTACATTGTGTCTTCATTCTCACTGGTTTCAAAGAATATCTTTATTTCTGCCTTTGTTTCATTATTTATCCAGTAGTCATTCAAGAACAGGTTGTTCAGTTTCCATGTAGTTGTGCGGTGTTGAGTGAATTTCTTAATCCTGAGTTCTAATTTGATTGCATTGTGATCTAAGAGACTGTGTGTTATGATTTCCATTCTTTTGCATTTGCTGAGGAGTGTTTTACTTCCAATTATGTGGTCAATTTTAGAATAAGTGCATTGTGGGACTGAAAAGAATGTATATTCTGTGGATTTGGGGTGGAGAGCTCTGTAGATGTCTGTTAGATCCACTTGGTCCAGAACTGAGTTTAAGTCCTGGATATCCTTGTTAATTTTCTGTCTCGTTGATCTAATATTGGCAATGAGGTATTAAAGTCTCCCACTATTATTGTGTGGGATTCTGAGTCTCTGTAGGTCATTAAGAACTTGCTTTATGTATCTGGGTGCTGCTGTATTGGGTGCATGTATATTTAGGATAGTTATCTCTTCTTGTTGCATTGATACATTTACCGTTATGTAATGCCCTTCTTTGTCTCTTTTGATCTTTGTGATTTAAAGTCTGTTTTATCAGAGACTAGGATTGCAACTCCTGCTTTCTCTCTCTCTCTCTCTCTCTCTCTCTATTTGCTTGGTAAATTTTCCTCCTTCCCTTTATTTTGAGCGTAGGTGTGTCTTTGCACATGAGATGGGCCTCCTAAATAGAGCACACTAATGGGTCTTGACATTTTATCCAGTTTGCCAGTCCGTATCTTTTGATTGGGGCGTTTTGCCCATTTACATTTAAGGTTAATATTGTTATGTGCGAATTTGATCCTGCCATTTTGATGCTAGCTGGTTGTTTTGCCCATTAGTTGATGGAGTTTCTTCATAGTATTGATGGTTTTTACAATTTGGTATATTTTTGCAGTGGCTGGTACTGGTTGGTCCTTTCCATGTTTAGTGCTTCCTTCAGGAGCTCTTGTAGGGCAAAACAGCGTGGTACCAGTACAAAAACAGAGATATAGACCAATGGAACAGAACAGAGGCCTCAGAAGTAATGTCACACATCTACAACCATCTGATCTTTGACAAACCTGACAAAAACAAGCAATGGGGGAAAGGATTCCCTGTTTAATAAGTGGTGTTGGTGCAAGACTGTTGTCCATTTCAGGTAAGTGCCAACTGTTTCTAAATTTCTTTTCTAATGGGTTTGGAAAATGAAACATTGTTCAAGTTATTTAGTCACCTGAGACCATGTT
>CAUYQU010055025.1:0-129149 GCA_963574635.1 Cheracebus regulus
ATCCTAAGCAAAAAGAACAAAGCTGGAGGCATCACACTACCTGACTTCAAACTATACTACAAGGCTACAGTAATCAAAACAGCATGGTACTGGTACCAAAACAGAGATATAGACCAATGGAACAGAACAGAGGCCTCGGAAATAATGCCACACATGTACAGCCATCTGATCTTTGACAAACCTGACAAAAACAAGCAATGGGGAAAGGATTTCCTGTTTAATAAATGGTGTTGGGAGAACTGGCTAGCCATGTGCAGAAAGCTGAAACTGGACCCCTTCCTTACACCTTACACTAACATTAACTCTAGATGGATTAAAGATTTAAACATAAGACCGAACACCATAAAAACCCTAGAAGAAAACCTAGGCAACACCATTCAGGACATAGGCACAGGCAAGGACTTCATGACTAAAACACAAAAAGCAATGGCAACAAAAGCCAAAATAGATAAATGGGATCTAATTAAACTTAAGACTTTCTGCACAGCAAAAGAAACAATCATCAGAGTGAACCGGCAACCAACAGAATGGGAAACAATTTTTGCAATCTACCCATCTGACAAAGGGCTAATATCCAGAATCTACAAATAACTAAAGCAGATTTACAAGAAAAAAAAACAAACAAAATCATTCAAAAGGGGGAAAGATTGAATGGACACTTTTCAAAAGAAGACATTTATGCAGCCAACAAACATATGAAAGAATGCTCATCATCACTGGTCATTAGAGAAATGCAAATCAAAACTACATTGAGATACTATCTCACACCAGTTAGAATGGCGATCATTAAAAAATCTGGAGACAACAGATGCTGGAGAGGATGTGGAGAAATAGGAACACTTTTACACTGTTGGTGGGAGTTTAAATTAGTTCAACCGTTGTGGAAGACAGTGTGGCAATTCCTCAAGGATCTAGAAATAGAAATTCCATTTGACCCAGCAATCCTATTACTGTGTATATACCCAAAGGATTATAAATCGTTCTAATGCACATGCACATGTATGTTCACTGCAGCATTGTTTACAATAGCAAAGACCTGGAACCAACCCAATTGCCCATCAATTATAGACTCTACAAAGAAAATGTGGCACATATACACCATGGAATACTATGCAGCCATATAAAAGGATGAGTTCATGTCCTTTATAGGGACATGGATGAATCTGGAAACCATCATTCTCAGCAAATTGACACAAGAACAGAAAATCAAACATCACATGTTCTCACTCATAGGTGGGTGTTGAACAATGAGAACACAGGGGCACAGGGAAGGGAATGTCACACACTGGGGTCTCTTGGGGGTGGGGGACTAGGGGAGGGACAGCTAGGGGTGGGAGATTGGGGAGGGAAAACATTGGGAGAAATGGCTGATGTAGGTGATGGGGGCGATGGAGGCAACAAACCACCATGGCGTGTGTGTACCTGTGTAATGATACTGCAAGATCTGCACATGTTCCCCAGAGCTTAAAATACAATTAAAAATAAAAGAAAAAAAATGGTGATTTTGAACACCTCTCTCTGCATATACTTGTTGGTGATTTAGGTGTCTTCATTTTTGAATTGCTTATTGGTATCTTTTGGTCATTTGTAGTCACTCCTTGTATACCCCAGGTGTGGTACCCAGTCAGTTTTACATATTACACATATCTTCTGCTCTCTGTTTTTTACAGAAAAACAATTTGAATGAATGTGTGAATTCTATTAGAATATGCATATAAGGTTCATAACAGGAGCAAAGCAAGGTCTCCATTACTGTTGTTATTGGTCCGCATTTGATGTGTGACTATTGTTTTGAGCTTAGTCATTACATTATTCAATTTATATATCATTGCTTATTTTGTGAATCCTTATTATGTTTTGAGAGAGGTGTTATATTAATTTTACTAGATAGCCATGTATGTTTGAGGCTGTATCACTAGATCTCTATATATTTATTTCTTTCACATTTTATTTTCAGATAATAATTGCAGGTTGACATGCAGTTTTAAGAATTAATACAGATTCCACATACTCTACACTCAAGTTCTCTAATAGTTACATCTTGCATAATTTTAGTACAATATTACAAACAGGAAATTTATACCAAAACAATTCATTGACTTTATTCAGATTTCACCAGTTATATGTGTACGTGTGTGTGTGTTTAGTTCTATGCAACTTTTTTTTTTTTTTGAGATAGAGTCTCATTCTGACTCCAGGCTAGAGTGGAGTGGTGCAAACTCGGCTCACCACAACTTTCAACTCCCTGATCCAAGCTATTCTCCTGCCTCAACCTCTGGAGTAGCTGGAATTACAGGCATGAGCCCCCACACCCAACTAATTTTTGTATTTTTAGTAGAGACGGGGTTTCACTATGTTGCCTGGGATGATCTCGATCTTCTGACCTTGTGATCTACCCACCTTGGCCTCCCAAAGTGCTGAGATTACAGGTGTGAGCCACTGCACCCAGCCAGTTCTATGCAATTTGTGCAGTTTGTGCAGATTTGTGTGACTGCCCCACCATCAAGGTACAAGACAGTCCCATCCCCACAGGAACTCCTCACACTACTCTTTCACAGGCTCTTCTTCTTGCCCATCTCTGCCCAACCTCTGGCAACCACTCATCTGTTCTCCAGCTCTAAAATTTTGTCAGTTCAAGAATGTTACATAAATGGAATCATGTAGTATGTAACCAAAGATTGGCTTTTTCACTCAACATAATTCCCTTGAGACTCATCAAGTTATTTTGTGTATGAATAGTTCATTGCTTTTTATTGCTCATTAGTATTCCATAGTATAGAAGGACCACAGTTTAATGACTCACTCACTGAAGAACATCCCGATTGTTTCCAGTTTTGGACGATTACAAATAAAGCAAAGATTTTTGTTTTTGAGTGAATCTACATTTTCATTTACCTGAGATAATGGCCCAGGAGCATAATTGCTGGGTTGTAGGGTAGTTGTACGTTCTGTATTTTAAGAATCTGCCAAACTGTTTTCCAGGGTGGCTGTATCACTTTACTTTCTCACCAGCCATGTATGAATGAATGATCCAGTTTCTCCACAACCTCACCAGTGTTTGGTTCCATCACTCTTTTTTTTTTTTTTTAATTTTAGCTACTTTGACAAATATGTAGTGGTATTTTGTAAGGGCATTAATTTACATTTCCCTAATGGCTAATGCTAATATGAGTTTCTGCTTCATATATTTTCAGGCTGTGCTGTTTGGCGCATTACTATTCAGAATTGTTTAAGTGTTTTCAGCATGTTGATTCTCTTATCATTTTTATAATGTCTCCATTTATCATTTATCTCTAGTAATTTTATTTGGTACTACATCATCTAATGTTATTACAACCACTCTTACTTTTTCATTGTTTTCATAGTATAACTTTCTCCATCCTTTTCTTTTCAACATATATATATATATATATATATATATATACAGAATATATATATGTATATATATACACATGTATATACATATATATACAGAATACATATATATATATGTATATATACATGTGTATATATATATACAGAATACATATATATATGTATATAGAAAAGAAATATATATATATTCCACCTATATATATATATTCCATATATATATATTCCACCTATATATATATTCCATATATATATATTCCATATATATATATTCCATATATATATATTCCACCTATATATATATTCCATATATATATATTCCATATATATATATTCCATATATATATATATATATATATTCCACTATGCCAATCTGTCTTTCTAGTGTTATATTTAGATCATTTATACTTAAGGTAATTATTGATATGTTAGGGCTTCTGTTTTATTTTGTTGCTTGTTTTCTGTTGGCTTCCTCAGTTTCTCCTTCATCTATCTTTCTTTTGTTCTTTCCTTTGGGTTGCTTACACATTTTAAAGGATATATTCTTGATTTATTTGTAGTGTTTTTGAGTATAGTTTTCTGAATGGTTACTCCAGCTGCTATAATATACATACATAATTTATAAAGTACTGGTACTGATGTTTCACTGCTTTATACGAAATAGAGAAAATTTATTTCCATTTAGGTTCCTTTAATCTGTCCATGAAAAATATAATCGTCTATGTAACATGTACAATGAGCACCCCACTATATTGTGTTATATTTGATTCAACCATCAAATATAACTTTAAAAACTCACAAGAAAAACAGTGCTTCATATTTAACCCTATTTTTACCCATTCTGATGGTCTTTTTCTTTCTTTCTGACCTTTCTTCTGTTATTATTTATTTTCCTTTTGGAAAATTTCTTTAGCCATTCTTAAAGGGTAGGTTTGCTATAACACGTTCTTTTAGTTTTCTTGTCTGAGATTATCTTTCATTACTGTAAGATGTTTTCATCAGACTCAGAATTTGGGGTTAGTTCTTTTCCTTTAGCTCTTGAAAAATGTGATTCTACTTCTTTCTTACCTCTACGCTCCCAGTGAGAAATCTGTTGTCATTTAACTCATGTTTTCTTATAAGGAACGTTGTTTTTCTCTGGATACTTTAAAGAATTTCTCTTTGTTTTTAGTTGCACAGAGTTTAATTATGATGTGACTTTAGTGTGAATTTCTTTAAGTTTATCTTATTTGAGATTTTCTCAGCCTCTTGAATCTGTAGACATATCTGTCACTGAAGTGAGACATGTTTAGCCATTATTTCTTCAAATACCCTTTCAGTTCCATTCTCTCTCTCCTCTCCTTCTGAAACTTCGAGATACTATTGTAACTTCTTTTGCTATTGTCGCCCCGTTTTCTGAGACACTGTTGATTTTTTTTCAGTCCGTTTTATTTGTGTTGTGCAGGTTGGGCCCATTCTATTCATTTGACCTCGAGTTTCCTGACGCATCCTCTCTCATTTCCAATGAGTCCGTCCACTGAGGTTTCTTTAAACTGTATTGTGGTGATTGCAGTGTTAGTTCTGTAATTTTCTTTGGTTCTTTTTTTATACCATCAGTTGTTTTATTAATTTTCTGCGTTTTCATTTGTTACAAAGTAATTCATAACTGCTTGTTGAAGCATTTTTATGGTGGCTGGTTTAAAATCGTTATGAGATGATTTCAACACCAGATTTATCATGGTGCTCGTGTCTGTTGACTGTTTTTTCTCATTGAAGTTAGGGTTTTCCTGTTCATGATTTGATTAGTGATTTTTAGTTGTATCCTGGGCATTTTGAAAATTGAATTATGAAACTCAGAAATCTATGCAGTCTTTTATTTGTGTATTTATTTTACGAGGTAGCAAGTGTGTTGAAGTATAGCACCAGGGCTGGTTGGGTGTGCATGTTCAGCTTTCTGCTGGCTCTACTGACACCCTTCTAGCAAAAACGAACTGTTTAATAACACGGCGTCTTTGCAGATAAAGTGAGGTGGAAGTTCAGTTTCCCTATGGGCCTCATTGACACCTTTCCCCAAAAGGTGGGACATTGGCTCATGTTACCTCATTGTCTCTGAGTGGGGAGGTGTAGCTCAGCTCCCCATTTGTAGCAGATACTCCTAACAGTTGAGAATCTGCTACCCTGACTAATACATCACTGGACGCTGAAACCAGGCAGAGGGTAAGCGGAGGGCTGACTCACACCACTTTGTTGCAACACAATGTGGCAACTAGTCTCCCTTCCACCACTTCATTTCGCCTGACTGAGGCTGAGTGAGGGCAGATGTTGGGTTCCCCATCTAGCCCCACTGATACCAAGGTGGGGGGAGAATGGTGTGCTAGCCAGGCGCCACACAGACTGCTTTATTTTTTTAGTTGATGTTGGAGGGGACTCAGTTTGCTGGACTGGCTGCCACCTGCCACTTGGACTCTGCCTTGGTGAGAGAGCTAGAGGACCACCTGCCTCTGCCTGGAGGGAGATGGAAGATCGGCTCCTGCTCCGTCCTGCCGATGCTACCCATGTAGGAGAATCAAAGCACCACTACCACAACCTGGCTTTGCCAAGCAGGAGATGGAAATCGGTGATTATTCCCATTTTCCCGGTGCCCCTTGCACACTCCTGAGCAGGGAAACCAAAGAGAGAGAACTTGAAGAGAGACTTCATGTTGCTATAAGATATAGATGGTGTGGAGTGGAAGGTCAGCTCTCAGCTTGGTCCACTGTAATCACAGTGTAGCAGGGGTGGAGAGCAGGATGTGTATTTTTCTGTTGCTGTTTGGCCAGTATGGTCAAAATTACAAGTATTTGGTACTGGGTATTGTCAAAAAGACTTTCTATTGTAAAGCCAGTCTTTTCCTCGTCCTTTAATCAGGAGGAACATAATCCTAGGACCATTGTTTTTGCCTTTTCAGCAAGTGTAGCCAAATATATAATTCTCATTTTGAATTCTTTTATTTCAGGTATTTGAGTATAAGTCTATTGTCTTCTTATTCTCCATGCTCTTGTTGAAAGATCGTTGACATTCGGATTCTGAGGTTTTTTTGAAGCGATTAACCCTTCTCATCAAACACTTTTGGAGTTTTTCTATGTCTGTGATATTGTTAAATAGACCTATGTTTCTAGCGTGGATTTTTCCATATGCATCTTTTCTTTGGTACATAGTTAGACCTTTCAACTTGAGAGTTTTCCTTTTTCTTTAAGTTAGCAAAATTTCATTCTTTATTTCTTTAAATAATTCTTCCTAATATGTATAGTAGCACGTATAATTTACATACTATATTTAATATTTCATAAATATTGTATAGTGTATGAAAAGAATATGAACATTGGAATCTATCACGTGTTACTTTTCATTTACATTTCTTGTCTTTTTGTTACTTCATGATGCCTTCTTAAAGGAGTTCTTCACCTAATGTTTCAACTTACACATTCCTTCTCTAGCTACATTTATCCAACAATTAATTTTACACATGGAGATTTTGTACCCATACTTTTCAAGCCTGGCATTTTCACTTGGTTCTTCTTTAGAAATACTTCTGCCCCTTTGTCATGTCTTCAATATCCTCTCTTCCCTCTTCAAGAATATTTGTTATATTTAAGTTCTCTATCTCAGTCCATTAGTTCCTCTTCATATAATGCAAATTATCCAATGTATTATCTTTTTAAAAATTTTATTTACTTATTTATTTTTTAAAAGGCAGGGTCTCACTCTGTTGCCCAGGCTGGTGTGCAGTGCTGCAATCATAGCTCACTGCAGCCTCAAATCCCATGGCTCAAGCAATTCTCCTGCCCCAGCCTCCCAAGTAGCTGTCACCATGGGCATGCACCACCATACCCAGCTAATTTTTATACATTTTTGTAGACACAAGTCTCACTTTGTTGCCCAGGTTGATCTCAAACTCCTGACCTCTAGTGATCCTCTTCTCTCGGTCTCCTGGGGTGCGGGGATTACAGGTGTGAGCCACCACTTCTGGTCTGTATTATCTTTTGCAATATTGGTTATTCTCCTCAGTTGTCTCATCTGCCCTACCTTGTGAGCTCAAACTTTAGCAAGCCAGCTACCCTGACAAATAATATTTGTCTAGAAGAATGATCTGAATGGGCTGGAGCCTGGGGTCTGGATTTTGCCCATTCTGGTGATTTTAGAAAGGATTGGACATGCTGCTGGGTGGAAAGTGGAAAGGCCCTGGTGTTCAGGCGTGGACTTGAGTTTTATGTAACCCCACCCGTCTAGAAAATCTGCTTCTACTTCTGCCCCTGGACCTGCTTCATCAGATGGTTTTCCTTCTATTTTGATTGTGACCTTATAACTCTTGGACTATACCAGGTGAAATGGGGAGGTCACACCATAAAACTCTGCTCCTGCTTTAGTGACACCTTCTCCTCTCCAGGAGTGTGCACCTGGAGCTGTTGGTTTTGTGATTCACAGCATGAACAAGCCAAGATTTGATTCACTCTGGACAATGAGGCCCAGATTATCCTCTGACCCTAAGGTCTGGTTCTCTGCCATGGATGTTCTGTCCTCATACACCATGCCCTGAATGTCTGTGTGTCCAAAATACACTTTAAGAAATTGAAGCAAAATGATGACATAATTGGCTTTGTTGATCTGGACTGTTTGACTCATGACTGGCCACACTGATGAACTCTGCTATAGTTTGACAATGGTCATTGCTCTCAAAAATACCTCCCTAATGGCTGCTCTCTAAAAATGGACAGGGCATGGGAAGCCAATGTCCCTGAGTCCTGGTTATGCACCTCTTATCCAGTCAACCCAGAGTTGTCCCACCAGGCACAATGCTGTGCTAGCACTGGTAATAACACTCTGAGGATTCGCATGCAAGGACAGGACACATAGGAAAGAAGCAGCATCGTCCTATCACCACTCCAGTCTACCAAGACTTTCCCCTCATCTTCTGGAATGCTTTTGATTTTTTCATCTCTGAAGGACAAAGAATCTCTCTCAGATCAGGGCAGAAGCACACTGGCAAAAAGTGAAGCCTTTCCTGTTTGCTTTGCTTTAGTATGTGGCAGCTGCTTGCTTCCTCCAGCTCATGCCACAGATGCCAGAGAGCAGCAAATGGCATCTTCAGGCCACTTGAAGCCACGCTCAGGGAGTGATATGGTTTGGCTGTGTCCACCCCCAAATCTCAACTGCAATTGAATCTCCTAGAATTCCCATGTGTTGTGGGAGGGACTCGGGGGAGGTAATTGAATCATGGGGGCCAGTCTTTCCCGTGTTATTCTTGAGATAGTGAATAAGTCTCAAGAGATCTGATGGGTTTATCAGGAGTTTCCACTTTTGCTTCTTCCTCATTTTCTTTTGCCACTGCCATGTAAGAAGTGCCTTTCACCTCCTGCCATGATTCCAGCCATGTGGAACTGTAAGTCCAATTAAACCTCTTTTTCTTCCCAGTCTTGGATATGTCTTTATCAGCTGCATGAAAATGAACTAATACAGGGAGCCTGAGTATGCTTTTGTGAATGGGGCCAATGTCTTCACCAGCTCTCACTGCCAGGAGGCAGTTTGATCTTTAGAAAATGTGGTAAGGTATTCAGCTCATCCATATTAATCCAAATTTGAACTATGAAATCTATAACAGGGAAATGTATGCATTCATTTATTCATTCAACAAAAATTTGGTAAGCACAGGCACTTTGTTAGACCCTGGGAAACAATAGTGAACTAAAGAAAATGAGGTTTACTTTCTAGTAGGAGGAGACTGATAGTAATTATCACAGACCCTTGATTAAGATGACTAGTTTAAATGGTAATAAATGCAAAGGAGGAAATAAAAGTAGATCATGTGATTGAGAGGGATCCAGGGCTAGGGGTTGGTCCTGTCTATAAGAAGGCAGGACAGGAGAGCCTCTTTTAGGAAGTTATGTATTCTCTGACCTTTGTAAGATAAAGAAGGACAGATCATTTAAAAAGCCAGAGGGAAAGCTTCCTGGCAGAGGAAGCAGTGAGCACCAAGTTCCCGAGCTGTGATCAGTGTCGGTCTGTTTGACCAACAGAAAGGGATCCGTGGGTTTGGAACCAGGTGAGCAAAGGGTGATGTCCATGAAGTGAGCAGCAACAAATTGTGCAAGAAAAGAAGTCCATTCTTTTTTCCTAAGTGCAATAAACGTTCACTGGAGGGATTTAACCATGTTTTTGTTCTGATTTGCTTTTAATACATCCCCGAGTCATACGCAGATTTTAGGGTAAAGAATGAAAGACCCATGACCAGTTAGGAGGTTACTGCTGTATGGTAGACAAGAGATGATGTTGGTTGGGATTCTGGTGGTAACAATGGAGATGGAACAAAATAGAGTTAGGATATATTTTGGAGTTATGGTTGACAAGCCTTTCCATAGACTATGAACTGGGTGTCTCCAGGGTTTGGGGATGAGTTAATTGAATGATGTTACAATTTTTTGAGATAGTAAAGGCCAGGCAGGGAAGGAACAGGTTTGACATTTGACTGGAATTGGATGTTTAGTAGAGAACTGCCATCAGTACCAGCAGCAATATGGGATGTGGAATGGCTCTGGGGTGAAATTGACCAGAGGAAAGTGGAGAAAGTCGATCTTGAGCTCTTGTAATAGAAATGATGTGAGGGTGAATGTAGGGTGTGAGTGGGTGGGAATGGTGCCTGGAGTTGAAAAGAGAAAATGATGGAGTTGAGAGATACTTTAAGATGTCAGCTTTCAGGATAATGTTGTATTGGTTAAGGGGATGTAGGGAGAGGGAAGGATTTTGGCTTGTGAAACTCAATGACTGGAAGGATGATCACTGAGACAGAAAAACCGGAAGAGGACCAAGTTTGGGAAAAATTATCCTAAGTTTAACTTTAGACAAGTTGAATTAAAGGTAAATATTCTCTGGATCTTTTGTGAATTATACATTACCATGGTACTAAGTCCCAACTTAGGGATGAAGTCTTATTTCTGCAAATTTAAAAATCTCTCTTTCTCTTTTACACAATAGCATTTAGTACTTTTTCTAATTATAGAAGTAATACATATTTATTGTAAAACATTTAAAAAATATAAAAAAGAAAAAAACTCAAAATCTGACTACTCAAAAATAATGAATAGTAATATTTGATGTCTTACAAACCCTTGTGCTCATTATTTTTAATTTTTATAACCCTTGTATCTTGTTTTTAGAACTTAATATATGGTGTCTACTTTACAGCATCATTAAACATTCCTCCAAAAATGGCTGTTTAATGGGGTTAGCATTATCCTTAATGCTTAGGAAGCAGAAAAGCAGAGTTGGTTTCCTCCTTCCAGAGCTCCTCCAGGCTGTGTCTGATTCCATGCATGTCTTAAGAGATGTGGTGACATTTCCTGCTTGGGAAGGAGGTCCATGACCAAAGTTACAATTAGATGAAACTGACAGCCTGAAACATATTCTTGGGAGTAGCCTAAGGCCTGTAGGAGAGTGGGTGACGATCACCACCCAGCCATGACTCCACTCTGATGTAGCTTTCTCTCTCTGCTCATCCTTCCTGCTTCATTTTATTTCCTCACTAAACATTTGCAGCCTTAAAAATGAATGAAAAAAAGAAAAAAGAAAAGAGAGCAGAAATTGGTGTTGCCCAGAAAGCCTGTTCTCTCAGCACTGGAGTCCAGTCAATCCTCATTAAATAGCAGAGCTGATTTTTCACATTCTTCCTACCCACCTGTGGATGGAGAGCTCTCCTTGAGTTCTCGGTGATGCAGATGAGCATGCAAGGAGGAAAAGGGCAGCTTCCCTTGAGAGAATAGCGGGAGGAGGAGATGGAGAGCACAGAAGTGACTCATCCCCCCACACATGCCACACACTGCCTGGTCCCTTCGTTCCGGGAGAGCTGCCGGCGGGCTTTCTGCTATGGGAAGTCATCTATCTTTCCTGCACAGAAGGAAGGGAAATTGGCATTACTGTGGCTTCTGTAAATATATCCTTTGCTTTACACAACATAAGAAGGAAGGCATAGTTAGGAAGATGGGTAAAGTTTTGTAATTTAATATGATGCATTTTTGTGATTACTAATACATGATATTTGTTATTAATAGATTTGATCAGGAAAACAGAACTGCTTGGAGTCCTATGGAATTAGGATCTGTTTTTTTTATTTTCTTTCCTTTTTTGTTCTTTGTTGAGAATTGGACCTTGAACAATTGTAGGAGAAGCTGGGAGAACAGTGGTCTGGGAGGGTCTGGTTGGAGGCTCAGACAGAGCAGATAATTGTTCTCAATTAGAGCAGAGCAGAGTTATGGGGAAGAAGTTTCTACTCTGGGTTGCTCTGTTGCTGGAGTTCAACCTGATGTCACTGTCGGACCATTTGCAGAATGGAGAACAAGAAGCCCTTGAGAGGGAGAAATCTGGGGGCTCCTAAGAACAAACTGGGACCCACAAGGATGAAGTGGACACCCACACTTCTCTCTTACTGCATCTGACCCAAAGACCTGCAGAAGAAACTGAAGTGCTTGGCCAAGGGCTAGCCTACTAACTTGGCCCAAGACCCAGAGAAACTCAGGGAGTCAGGCAGGTACTGGAGGTGCCTAGAGCCCACCCAGTTGCTGCTCTGCGTACCCAGTTGCTGCTCTGCACCATGGGATGAGCCACTAGATCAGCAACCAGCCTTCAGAAGCACAGGGTGGTGGCCTCTGTTCCTTAATTAGTAAGACATGCCTCACAGAGCTCTTGGGAGCTTGAATAAAATAAGTGCTTACAACTTTGCGATGCCTGGAATGTAGATAATGCTTAATAAATATATGTTACTTACAATTATTTAATTTGGGGTGCAATGGGGAGTGTTGAGTGTTCATGAGAAAAGAGAAGCTGAGATTAAGGCTATTTAAAGTGATTTTGCTTCATTACATAGAATTCATTAATATTTGCTGTGTAATTTGTTTAATATTCTTGAAATCAAGAAGAAATGGATCACAGGTTGGAGGGATGGCCATGTGCTAGAAATGGTAACTACAAAACAGTGAACTCTGAGACCCTCCCGTGAGGTTGGTCAATGTCAAGGATGAAAAGGAATGGCTTGGCATCCAAACAAACAACCGAAGTCACCAAGAGTTGGAAAAGTGAGTCTAATTTCAGGTTTCTTAAGAAAATGTCTTTTTTAAAGGGCGTTAGAAATGGAATTAGGGATTCTATGCCTGGTCAGCAGGCATATGATGTCTTTTGACATTTTCCAATACGTAAGTCATGTGAATGAACCTTTTTGAAAATACTACTGGAATGAGAAATGGAGTCAAGAGCTTAATGAAAATAACAAACTCAGCAATGGTAGAGAGTTTGTATGAAGGGATGGGGTAGGTATGGGCTGGTGGTGATTTATTTCACTTAGAGAGAACTAAATCCAAATCATAGAGACTAAGATTCTGTTTGAAGATTTACCAGGCAGCACACAAATTCAGTTTTGCAATAAATCTGTGCAGTTGGTGTATCCTCATTTCACAGGTCAGGGGAAACTGAGGCTTAAAGTGGTTAAGCAACTTGACAAGGTCCCACATTAGTCCTTAGTGAGGCTGATGCAGACATATCAACTATAGGTCATTTTCCTGTCCCCCAACAGAATGTCAGTGTCATGCAGGCAGACGGTATAAAAGGGTCTAATGTAAGTCACCCAAATTTAGATATTAGGGATAGGGAGGATGAGTTAGGCTCAGAAATGATCTGATGGACTCACATTTGATAATAAAAAATGATAGAGATTGTATTAATTTTACTAAACAAAAGTAGTTTACAGTAGATTATTATAAAAGTGACTATGAAAAAGAAAACTTGAGAAAACACCCAGACACACCCACATATAGTATGCAATGCTGAATTACATCCCACCCAGATTTCCTTTTTTGGGGTGTCAAAATATTGTTTATAGAAAAATGCACATAGTCATTGAATGCCTAAAAAGATGAGGATCCATTTTTAAATTTCAACAACTGGAAATTAAGGACATATAGCATAGTGTGGGTGGGATATAATTCAGAACATTTTTGGAAAAGCATTCTTCAATAGCTGTCAAAGTTAAGAATGCATACAACTTTAATTCTGCAGATTTGATGATATAAGATATATTTGAAATGTATTTGACTTGGGCAAATCCCTCTCCCCCTAAAATCATATATTTAAGTGTGAGGATATACTTTGCATCATCGTTTGAAAATTACAATTACAGAAACAATATAAATGTTCATCTCTAAGAGTCTGATTAAATACATTTTTATATCCATAAAAATAAAATATTAAGCCACATTTTTAAAAAAGGTGTAGATCTATTTGTACTCATTTGGAAAATACTTAAGATATATTATCAATTAAATTAGAAAGCTGGATAGTGTGGATTATATATGAGCACGTACTTACTTAAAAGCCATTTTTACTGGGGTGAGATGATATCTCATTGTAGTTTTAATTTGTATTTCTCTGATGATTAGTGATGAATATTTTTCCATATATCTATTGGCCAGTTGTATGTCTGTTCATATCTTTCGTCCATTTTTAAATTGGGTACTTGTTTTTTTCCTATGAGCTGTTTGAGCTCCTTATATACGCTGGTTATTAATCCCTTGTCAGATGGGTAGTTTGCAGAAATTTTCTTCCATGCTGTGCTTTGTCTCTTCACTCTGTTGATTGTGTCCTTTTCTGTGCAAAAGGTTTTAACTTGACGTGATCCCATTTGTCCATTTTTTTCTTTGGTTGCCTGTGCTTTTGAGGTCTTACTCAAGAAATCTTTGCCCAGACCAGTGTTCTGGAGTGTTTCCTCAACGTTTTGTCCTAGTAGCTTCATAGTTTCAGGTCTTAGATGTAAGTCCTTAATCTATTTTGATTTGATTTTTGAATACGGTAAGAGATAGGGGTCTATCTGCGTATTCTTCTGCATACAGCTATCCAGTTTTCCTTTATCTATTTCCCCACTTCACCACTTGAGGATAAGCAGGAAGGCAGCTGTCTGTAAGCCAGAAAGAGAGCCCTCACCAGAACCCCACCATGCTAGTACCCTGATCTGGGACCTCCAGCCTCCAAAACTGTGAGAAAATAATGTCTGTCATGTAAGCCATGCAGTCTGTGCTCTTCTGTTCTGGGAGCCCAAGCAGACAAATACGGCCTCATTCCCGGAATGTTGGAAGTGTCACTGGGGCAAAGATGTATACAGCCTCTTATTTCGAACTCCCACTGTTCCAACATTCATTCAAGAAACATCTTTTGTGAATTGATGCTAGGCAAGTGGTATATAAAAAAAAAAGGCACCCGTCTTGTGATCCCAGACTGCCTCAGCCGAAGCTGTCCCTGCTGGCGGCTGCAGCTCTCCTCCCAGGGCGGCCACGTTCACAAACACCCTCAGGGCAGTGTCCCAGAAACAGAGCTTCCCAACTGAGATATGTCCTACTTTTGAAGATGATTGCTATATTGTTCAGGGAGGGAGAATTTTCAATCCTTGCAAAGCAAGACAGAAACAAAAGGGGTACTCGGCCTTCTCAGCTGGTGTTCATGTGCAGTATTTGAGGGCGCTACCTTTAGACAGAAGGGTGAGTGTACAGAGGGATCCTCATGCTGGAAGACTGGGGCAAAGGGGTGTGAGTCTGAGTTCCTTCTCAAATACCAGCCTCTCTCAGAGGCAGTATCAGAGCTCCGCATATGCTGGTGCCCTCATTCTCACATCGTGTTTATGGATTTCTAAATTCCCTTGCTAATGGCAACAGAAAGGCCACCATCAAAAATTATGTCTCAGGGGTCCAAGATTTTAATCACACAAAGCCCAGTTTATTATAGGAACACAGGACAGGCAAGGAGGGGTCCCTGGGGAGCCATCTTCATGGGTTCTCATTTAAATGAAGGGAGTCATTCAGATATTTGACTGTATTTGTCTCCTTCATACTATTTTTCTGTAAAAAGCTGTTTAAAGTAGGAAGAGCAAGATACATTTATTTCTGATTGGGTGCAAGAACTTACAAATATGGAAACACAACACCCTTCTACGTTTTGGGTTCTGCTTTTAAAATGGAAAAATACTTGTTTTTCTTGAGAATTGAGCTTTGTGCTTTTAAGGAGGTGATATCAAAGCAACATTTTATTTGCAAATAATAAGCTGTACTTTTTTAGCTTTCTTTGCTAGCGCATTGCTCTTCTGTGTTCGTCATAGCTGAAGTATTGTGCCCTCCCACCTATCCTGAAATTTTTGCTAGTCTTTGTGCATGATATTCAAAATAACACATTTCTGCCGTTACAAGGTGTGGGCACACTTCTAAATGGCAAAATAATTGAGTTATCATCAAGATATTTTTCAGTAAAAACATCGTTTTACTTTTCTGAACTTTTAAAAGTCATCAACACATTCATTCATATAGATAATCAAAAGATAGCTGTAGTATCTTTTGATTAACCCAAGTGTTCAGCTATCCAGAGCATTCCACGAAGGCAGTTTGTAATTAATGAGCAGGACATGGTTTATCAGTGTGCCTGAGAAAAGCCATTGTATCTGGATGTCCTCAGCCCTTTCCCCTCCAAACAGGATGTGTGGTGAGTGCTCCTTCGGATGGTGTAGATGGCCGCCTGTTTATCCTCTCCAGCCCTCGCTTTGGGCCATGCTAAGTGCTTCACCCCTGGCTGAGTGACATCAGGTCCAGCTGGAAGAAGGGCACGGAGATGTTTTCCTCACTGGAGTTTGGTGGTGTCTGCTTGCTTACCCGCAAGGCCAGCCTGGCCTTTTCCTTAGAGGTCTCTGGGGGCCGGGGGAGGCCATAGCTCTTTGAATTTCTCTTATTAACTCTTCCTTGACTGATTCCAAGTCAAAGACTTGTGTGTGTAGTGTGTGTGCATGTGTGCATATGTAAATATACTATATCACACACACCACACACCCACACTACCCATGCATATGCACACATACCACATTCTCACACACACATATGCGCACACACACCAAACACCACCACACACTTATATGCATGGATATGCACACACACCACACTATGCACCTCATACACACACTACACAGTGCTACACACACCTATACACACACCTATACACACACATATACACACACATCACATCTATCACACACGCATACCACACACATGCGCACATGCTGCAATACACACACGACACACGTATATGCACAAGCATGCACACACGCCACACTAAACACATCATACACATACTACACATACTATGTACACCTATACACACATATATGCACATGTGTCACATACACACATCATACACCGCCCCCCCCGCCACACACACTTTCTTCCTTTTTCTTAGCTGCTTCCCTGATCCTCACCATCAAAGAAATTACTGCAGCAAAGCCTGGAAGGCTCCACCCAGGGAGTACCCACTTCCTGCAGGAGAGTGCCAGCCTCCTCCCCAGCCCTATACACAGCTGTGCATCCTCTCAACACACTTGTGAGTGTCCCTGATGTGCCAAGCACTCTTCTGGGTTCTTCCAGGAGGTGGATGGGGGGCACTGATGAAAAAAATGTGCATCACCCTGGAGCCATGGAGCTTGAGGATTTGGGTGAGAGGCAGGAATAAGAAATGAACATATCCGTGAACATGATGATCAGGAATTACAGGATGGAAAGAGCAGCCAGGAGCCTTCAGAAGGAGGCCCTGGAGCCCAGAGTTTCCAGAGCCCAGCAGCAGGGGAAGGCAATTCATGCAGTGAGAGGAAGACTCTCAAGGTTTCATCCGGGCCGTATTCCTTCCTCCAATGTGGAGACGGGTTGTGGACGGGATGTGGAGGGAGCTGGAAGCTCTGCATGCATAGAAGACCAGTGCTCACAGAGCCCCAGATAGAGGCCAAAAAGCCCACGGTGGGTGAGGAAGAAGCTTGGAAGGGGAAGCCCAAGAGGAAATGATGCAAGGCTGGCACAGGAACCAGCTCAGTTGGATAAAAGAAAAACATAAAGAAAAAATAGAGAGATTGAGCTTAAGGTCCTTTTTCTAACTTTCTGTGTTGAAATAACATTAGATTGACAGAAGACTTACATGGGTGGAGTTTCCATATACACTTTCTTCATGTCAAGATCTTGTATCAGCAGTGCCTATTGGTCAAATCTGAGGAATCATCTTGGGTAAAATACGATTAGCCAAAGGGCAAACTTTATTTGAGTTTCCCTATCTGTCCACTTACTCACTCCTTTTTTCTGTTCCAGGATCCAGACTAGGAGCCCACATTGCAATAAGCTGTCGGGACTCCCGTCTCTCCTCCTGCCTGTGACAGCTCCTCGGTCTTCTTTTGTCTTTGTCTTTTCTAACCTTGACACTTCTGATGAGTACTGGCCAGCTTTTTCGCAGGACTTTCCTCCGGCTGAGTTGGTGTGAGGTTTTCTCTGGTTGGATCAGTTACTGGTTTTCGGAACAATAGCACAAAGGCGAAGTGTGCCACGCATCATTCCACATTAAAGCAGGCATGATGCCACGTGGGAGGCTGACCTCCACCTTTTGGTCTGGGTGGCATCTGTCAGGTTTTTCCACTGTCTAGTGACTTTTTTTTTTTTTGTATGTTTGTGAAAGTCCTCTCCATACTCAAGGGGAGAGAAATGAAACTACACTCCGTGGTGTAATGTGTGAGGTACATGGAAACCACATGCTCACATCATGCTTTTAGTCATTATTATTGAACTAGTTAAGAGGCTTCCTCTTCCCTCTGCAGGAAGGTGACGTTTTCACCCATAACACCTTGGCAGTCTCAGTGAAGATGCCCGCACCATCTAGGTGAGGGGCTTCTGACTAGTGCCATGGATGCTTGCTTTACAGAGACCAGAGGAGACTCCAGTTAGGGAGAGCAGCTTGCTACACTCAGGGGCTGCCTCTCTGTCTCCCAGACTGTCTAAAATCACCAGAAAGGAACGAAAACCTTATTAACTTGTAGAGAGAAAGACAGCAGGGATGGCAAGGGTAAAGCAGCATGACACATTTTGTAAGTGCCGTATCTGAGCAGATCCTGATCAGGAATGTTCCCTTTCCTAGCCCCCGCTGGAAGGTGCAAGCAGAAGGAGGTGAACAAAGCCCTGGGCTCATTGTGGGGCCCCTGCAGCGTCTGTCTGGAGGATCTTAGGCACCACAGTTCCCTCTTCCCCTCTGTGCAGCCTGTGGCGCATGACACAGAGGGGAAAGTCTCTGCAGTGGACCCTCCAGAAGGCATCATAGCTACTCACCAGGTGTTCACCTCTCCATGGCTCTGCCCAGCCTGGATGCGGAAGTTGATCTCAAAGAGGACTTTTTTTTTTTTTAAATAAGGATTTCCTTCCTCAGGTTGGACACAGTACGCCTAGGATGTGGTAACTGACTAGGCATGCCATGACAAAGTAGCACACACTAGGTGGCTTAGAATAACAGCAATGGAGTGTCTTAGAGTTCTTCAGGATGGAAATCCAAGATCCAGGTGCGGGCAGGGCCACGCTCCCTCTGCAGGCCCCGGGCTTCTCTCTGCCCAAGGCTTCTCTCCTCCCTTCTGTCAGTTCCTTGGCTTGTGGCAGCATCCTCACATGGCATTCGCTGTGTGTACAAATGCATCTCTTTGTACACGTAGATCTCCCCTTTTCATAAGGATACAGATCACACCGGATTAGGGCCCACCCTAGCAATCCTATCTTAAATAATTTCCTTTGTAACAGATCTAACTCCAAATCTAGTCACACACTCTGAGGAACTTGGGGGTTAGGACTTCAACATATGAATTTTGGAGGGAACATAATTCAACCTATAACTAGGTGGGACATTTACTCGCTGAAGGAACAGACGGTGCTGCTAGGCTGGGAATGGTAGACCCAGAGAGGGCTGTGGGGAGCTTTGAGACTGAAAAGAGAATACATAAAAGCCAGCCTCCTGAACCTGGGACCCAGCTCCTCTTCCCACTCTGCTTCCACAGGTCTACCCTGCCCTCACTTGGGGAGAAGTGTGGAGAATTCCTCCTTGGAGAAAGTGAGAAACTCCCAGAGAAAACATTGGCAGGAATTGGCATTAGATGGGTCCTGGCTTGAGGCTAGCTCCCATTGTACCAGTTTGCAAGCCCTCCCGTATATCACCTCCCCACCCAAACTCCAATCCAAACTTACTTTAGTTAATGCCCCATTCTGCAATATGAGTGGGCAACCGAGGGTCACCAGATGCTATAGAGGAAGTCTTTTCATGAAAGACAGACACCAAGGGGTAAAATCTCAAAGCAGGTATGCAAAAGAAACAAAGATAACCAGGGAGCTAAATAACTGAAAAACAATATTGAATGTTCTTAGAGATCAAGGATAGTTTTGCATCAGTAGAGAAGGAAAAATGTACTACTAAAGGAAAATTACTAAGTATTAGTCTAGAGGGTGGGAGAGAATATAGATATTATTAAACATGAAAACAAGATTTGTCTATCAATCATCTATCTACCTATATCATTTATCTATGTATTAATCCTCTATCTGCCATCTACTTATATACATATTCATTCATCACTATCCATCTGTCTTTTTGTCTGAGTACTTTCTTTGAAATCTACTGGATAATGGACTTCAATAAAATAAAGGGGAAAACTAGGTAACATGGAATTCTGGAAACAGTGGACCCAACACAAGAGACAGATGAGGAAATCTCAAAAGTCTCTAAGAAAAAATAAAAGCTACTGTATTTGAGTGTTTGGAAATAATTTTAGGCAGTTAACAGATGTGCTACCGTTTTTAGAAATGTTAACAAGAAAAACGTGGAAAACTGAGCAAACAAAAGCCTGAGACAATTTTTAACTCCTGGAAAAACAAATATGGAGTATTGTGAGAGAAGAGGCATGCTCACAGCCGGCCACTGGCCTCAGTGGGGCACGATCTGCACCTTGTATTAATAATGTAAACTCTGCCCTTGGGGAGGGGAGGCAAGGAGGTGGGACTTGGTGTGATGTAAAAGAACCGCCTTCGCACCTTCCTTAACAGAAAGCCAATAAGATACTCTAAAATACTGAATAATCAAGAAATAGCAGAATGGTATATTACAAAGATATGCAGAAATAAATACCAGGAAAAATGTATCTTTAAAAGTTGAAAACGTTTCCTCTGTGAAGCAGGGAGAGTTTGGTCACTGGGCCTAGCACTTTTTTTAACATCAGCTACCTAGAACTCTTCGCTTTCACTGTGTGGACATACTTTGCTAAATACAGAAGCATTTACAGCAGAAAGGTGGGGAGAAAAATGTGTACACACAAGCTTGCGGAGGCTCACAGAAAGAGAAAGGCTTTCTGGCAGGATTTTGTGTTGAGTTTTTGTGAGTGTGTGATCAGCCTGTGCAGTTTTTCCTGTATGCTCAGAACTGGGAGGACATTTTCCTGCTCCTTAGAGGCATACCTCTATCTGTCAGCATCTCTTTGGAAACACCTTTCAGCAGGAAGCTCAGGACACTTACACCTTGCCCTCTTGGTTTCCGAGGTGGGAGGTGGGTGAGCGAGAGCTGTGCTTCTCCCTGCAGAGGGGGCAGCACAGGGGTGCTGGAAAGGGCACGGCATTTCTCTGATGCTTTTGATTGAGCTGCAGCTCTTCACTATGCTACTTAATTGACAGCAGCTGTTATAAAGCCCTAGCTTCTAGGATAAGGGACACGTTGTAAATTTCACTATCTACTGTGAATCTCATGGCTCCATCACTCTTCCTCTCTCCCGTCTGCGTTTACTCACCAATGTGCCTATGCCCCACACTTGAATCACCCATCAGCCTTCCTGGAATGGATATCTTCGAGCCTTCCTGTTTGGTGTTCTCAATCATGATGTCCTCTGATTGTCCTCCCCACCAAGGACAGACAACATCAGTCAGGGCCAGAGGGGTTTTATGGAGACATGAAGTCTCTACTCACTAGCCTACCAACTTCCCCTTCCCAAACTCACTGTGGAAAGTAGGGCTGCTGTAGACCAGTGACACGCAAGTGGGTAGCTTGGGGAGAAAGGGTAAAGGGAACATGAATGTCACTGCTGGTTGATTGGAGTGGCCAGACTGGATACTTGCACCAGGATGGGAGAGTTGAACAGGCATAGGGCAGGTTTTGTGCCTGACATCCACCTGGCTGAACCACGGTATCTTTTCAAGCAGTAGTGTGATTCGTGAACATCTTTGTGCTCTTGCTTTTTCAGGGTTTGGAGATTCTGGATCCTGGTCATTTCTTCTTTTCAGAGTAACAGTAGATATATTTTGACTTTACCTAGCTAGTGTTGCAGCAAAGCCTTGGGATAAGACTAAATGAAGCATCGTTTAGCCAAATCAAACAATCCTTTGAATGTCCTTTCAGAGACTACATCACATCAAATGAAGTGAAACCCCAGACCATTGGAACACTCAACATTTCTCAAATTCAAGTCTATTTTGAAAAATTAATAAAATGAAGCCTTTTTAAAAGATCCCAAGTAGACCATGGAGTTGGTAGCTTCAGCAGATTAGAAAAGATGGAGGACACAGAAAGAGTTGCTGGAAGGCATGAGAGCTGCCCAGTGGGCAGAATTCTAATCGTGGGTTCCTGGGGGCCTCTCCTGGCTGGCAGCATGGGCGGCTTTGTGCCGTCTTAGACCTTCTGGCCTTGGAAAAGCAAAGACATCTCTGGGTCAGCTGGAGTCAACTGTACCTGAGTAGAGATCTAGCAATGTGGGAGTGGGAGCCACACAAGCATGTGGGCAAGAGGAGTTCAAATCACGGGACCCAACTTCATGGAGCCTGCAGTTTCAGACACTTGCTTTAGGAAGTGCGGAGCAGCACGAGCCTGGGAGGGATGGCAGGGAGTGTTCACACCAGGGGGCTGCTGTGTGAGATCCCAGCAGTCCCACTCGGTCTCCTCCAACTCGCTTGAGGGCTTGGAGTCACGTCAGTCAGGGCGCAATCAAGAGAGCAAAGCCCCCAAAAGGTCATGGAATAAGGGTTTCTTAGAGGTACCAGGAGTCCCACACTTGGGGCAGAGCTGGGGAAATGAAGGCATGGAGAGGATGTTGGAGAATTAGGAGAGTCACCAAGCAGACCTTGTGAGCCACTGGCATGGGTGGCTGAGTTGGAGCATACAGGGAAATCTGGGAAGCTGGGTGTGCCTAGTGCAAGAGTGAGACCACCAAGGGGCCTCACTCTTGATGATCTGATGAGGGAGTCTATGGAGAGCAGGTGTCTCTGCAGCTTCCACTGCTGGGCAGTAGATGTCTGTGCGTGGCCTGGAGCTGCCAGGGGGTGGGAAGAATCAGACATAGAGCAAAGGAGTGCAATGACGAGCTGCACCCACCAGTCCCTTCACACCTGTCCACTAGAGACACATGCTGCTCCACCCTGCTTCCAGACCCTAGACCAGTGTCCACTTTTGACCAACTCTGTCCCCAGGCCATGCAGGGGAGGATTCCAGGAGACCAGTTCTCAGCTTAACCAAACTGAGCATAGAACAATGCAGTCCAGAACCATGGCCCTCTGCAGTAAGGGCTGAGCCTGGCATCCAGCCCAAATATCCCTGTGGTCCAGGTGGTCTCCACACTTGTCCCAGATAGTTCTAGATGGACAGAGTCTCAGCTAAAGGTCCTTTTCACAAAACAAGAAGGGGCAAACCTTCAAATTCCAGCCCCCCAGAAGTTTTCCCAGAACTTTCTATCATGTAGCCCACTATTCCTGAATACTCCTTTGGACTATCTCTCTGAAGATTTGAAGCAAAAGTGATAGTTGGTCTTCTCCCATGCATCTCTATCGCTGGAGAGCAGCAGGTGACACAGGGACTTCTAGGGTGCTCATGGTGAAGGTGTCAGCAAGGAGTCAAAGGCTCTGAAAAGTGGTCTTCAGACAGAAACCCAATCAAGCAAAGCAAGCCACCCAGTGCCCTGGCCCAGCCTGTGGAATGCTGTCCAAGCTCATTCATTCAGGAGAGACAGGACAAGCTGCAAGCATTCATATGCCAAGCTGCAGTAGGGGGTCAGGGGTCTTGTTACTTATTAAAGATAGTCTTGGGGGAATGAGGAACAGAGATTTGCTATAAACTTCAGCCTTCAGGCCTTATGGGTAATTTGTTATACTGGGTAGGTCACTGTTCTAACTCCTGCTTTGATCACACGCAAAGGCTTCCAGATTGTTGCCTGTATGAGCAGTTGATTTATTACATCCAGGCCTGAAGTGCTAATGGAAATTTAACCAGAGCAGGGGCTGAGGAAGGGAGCAGGGACTAGGGAAGGGAGAGGGCTGGGGAAGGGAGCAGGGGCTGGGAAAGGGAGAGGGCTGGGGAAGAGAGCAGGGGCTGGGGAAGGGCACAGGGGCTGGGGAAGAGAGCAGGGGCTGTGGAAGGGAGCAGGGGCTGGGGAAGGGAGCAGGGCTGCTTTAGAGCCCAAGTCCACTGCTCAGCCATCCCTCGGTTTTCCACAGCCTGGCTGCGATTTCTGCAATGTTCCCTCTGAGACACTCAATCTCAATATCGTCATGAATTTGCAGCATTTGTGATTCATAATCATGAATCACAAATTTATGATGCTGTTAATTCATTTGCTGAAACAGTAACTTCTTTTATGTCATTCTTGGTGGAAGCCAATGCCCAGGTGCCCCCACCTCTGGCCACAAGTTCTACTTCCTGAAATTGAAAAGGAGACACTGTAGGAAAAAAAAATAGGGGCAGATATTTACAGCTGGTCACAACACACAGGACATACACACATGTCTGTCTACTCCTGCTTCCTCCCTTACTGCTGCACAGTCCAGGGGCAGCTGTGTCCCATTGAAGCTATTTTTATACCCACTTCCTGTTCCTGGCAGTCATCCTTTGTGATTTCCTTGTTGTCTGCATTCGTGGAGCCTTGGCCCCTACAGGGTATGGTACAGAGAGCAGCAGGGAGGACACTGGGTGGGCGGAAATCATCACACAGATCCTCCTCCCTCTGTCTCATCACCAGGGTGCTTCCTCTGCTTCTTAGAAACCAGCAGCCACCCTGAGGCTGCTACGTTTTCTATGTTATTGACGAAGGCCCTGTTTCCACTCTGATAACTTTTGGTACAATTGGTGCATTTTTCTTCAGGAAGAGGGCCTGTGGAGTAAGGTCTGATTGGGCAGCTGATAGAGAGCCAGGCATAGATTTGCACTGATCTACTTTGATGGGTTGTTGACAGTTCATTCATTCATTCATTCATTCAATTAGCCTTTTTTTGCATATCAGGAATACATCAGGAATTTTTGTGGAGAAAAAAGCAACAAAGCACAGAAAGCTAATCCCAGCCCTCAGGGGGTGTGAAGAGTTGGTGAGGCCAGCAGTTACAATGCCACTTCCTGAGCATAGGGCTGGGGCCCCATAGGAAGCAGAGGCTGCATGGAGAGAAAGCTACAGAGTTCATTTGTGGACTGAGAGATGAAGGGACCCAAGGGGGAAGACTGTGCTCGGCAGAGAAAATGGCCTCTTCACAGGCCAAGGAGCTTAGTGTGACTGAGTGTGAAGTATGAGGGGGTGGCCTGGGGAGGACGAGGCCATGCCAGGGGCATGTGGAGCTATTAACGTCTGTAATGGTGTAGTGGCAGGGTAAGGTTCTGTGTTAGAAAAATCCCTCCGTGCACACCGTGGAGCGTGGACTAGAGAGTGGCAGGTCTGGGGCAAGGTGGCACAGTGGTAGGCAGGCTGCCAGAGGGGCACCTGGCATCAGGTGGAACCTGGGCGGAGACAGAGGCCAGCCAAGGGGGTGGAGGGATGGTGGCAGGAAGAGGTCCAGGAAGGAGAGTGCATGCCTGGGTGAGAGGGGGAGGGAAGAAAGAGGGGAGTCACCATGAAGCTCAGGCTTCCTGTCTGGGTTGCCCCTGCATTTTCTATTCACTATCTTCCTGTCGAGGGTTTCTAGTCTCCACAGGGCCCAAAGTCTCACCTGGGTTTCAGGTCTGGAAGCCCGCACCAACTCTGAGAGTCTGCCCTGGTTTGTGTGTTTTGTGAGTGAGAGTGCCATCACCAGCACGATCTTCCTCCGAGGAGAGGCGGGAAGACCCCAGTGCAGGCAAATTCAGCTTTTGCCTAGGTGGGAGGGAGAATCCCCAAACAGAGCTTTTGGCATGACTGGTCCTGGAATTAAAACTTGGGTTGCTTTGAAAAGGAACAGCATGGATTGTATTAAAAGGTCCTTTGGGGAAGGCAGGCGTGAGCGAAATGGCCCCTACTGCGTGATCGCCTCGATGTAGCACACACGGGTTGAGCGAATCCTGCTGTTAAATGTCGGAGGTGGTTCCCCTTGGGTTAGTGATGGGAAGGGGCTGTCAGGGGCTTCTGGGAGCTGCGAATGTCCTGCTTCTTCTGGTGCTGGTTTCACATATGTGGTTAGTTTGTGAAAATTCTGTTATACTTTTCCATACACACACACACACACACAAATTCCAATAATTTTTTCCCCGCAAGAGAACACTGGGAGTCTCTCTTAGAAGACGTGTGTTGCACAGGTGTGTGAGCAGGGGAACCCATCCTGAGTGAGGAGGACGGTGTGACCTGCATGGGTCTGTGGACACAGCAGAGGCCTAGAGCCTGCTGTGCCAGGGGCTGTGCTGGAACGTGGCTCGGGTAAGGTGGCCTACTCTGGAGCCGGGACACTGAGCCCCCGCCCTGCTTCTCTCCTCTGACCCTCCAGGGGCTTCCAGGCTGCTGAAGTCTTTGTTGACGTAGGATCCAGAGGTTACAGATTCAAGCCTCATAAAAAGAAATTCAAACGGAGCCATTGCCCATTTCCAAACAGGCAACGGAAGTGGCAGTCTTCCTGGAGCAAAGCTTTCCTCCTCTTCCAACAACGTGACCCATAAAGCTTCTCAGGAACACAGCAAGGAAAGGGTGTTTAGCTAGAAACGGTCACGACTTTATTTAATTACAGTTTAGAAATAGTATCTTTAAAGGGAAAAAGTGATTAACCTTCTGGAAAGAAATCATCATCTAGATGCCATTAAGAACGTTCATGATGAATGGGAGGAGGTCAAAGTAGCGTAAACAGGAGTTTGAAAGAAGCTGATTTCAACCCTCATAAATGACTTTGAGAGGTTCAGGACTTCAGGGGAGGAATTCACTACAGAAGTGGTGGAAATAGCAGGAGAAAACCTGTAATCTCAGCACTTTGGGAGGCCAAGGAGGGTGAATAACCTGAGGTGAGAAGTTCGAGACCAGCCTGACCAACATGAAGAAACCCTGTCTCTACCAAAAATACAAAATTAGCTGGGCGTGGTGGTGCATGCCTGTAGTCCCAGCTACTCAGGAGGCTGAGGCAGGAGAATTGCTTAAACCTAGGAGGTGGAGGTTGCGGTGAGCCGAGATTGTACCATTGCACTCCAGCCTGCGCAACAAAAGCGAAACTCTGTCTCAAAAAAAAAAAAAAAAGGAAGAAGTGGAGCCTGAAGATGTGGCTGAATTGCTGCAATCCCACTATCAAATTTGAATGGATGAGGAATTGCTTCTTATGGATGAGCAAAGGAGTTGTTTCTTGAGATGGAAACTACTCCCAGTGAAGATGCTGTGAACATTGTTGAAATGGCAACAAACAATTTAGAATAGTCGATAAGCTTAGTACATAAAGCACAAGTAGGTTTGAGAGGATGACTTCCCGTGTTGAAAGTTCTACCATGGGTAAAACGCTATCAAGCAGCATCACATGCTACAGAGAAATTCTGTGTGAAAGGAAGAGTCAATTGACATGGTAAACCTCACAGCTGTCTTACTTTTAGGCATAGCCACAGCCACCCCAATGTTCAGCAACCACCACCCTGATCAATCAGCAGCCATCAACCTCGAGACAAGACTCCCCATCATCATAAACATTACAACTTGAAGGCTCAGATGATTGTGAATATTTTTTAGAAATAGAATATGTTTTTGATCAAGGTATGAATTTTTTAACATAATGCTATTGCACACTTGATAGACTACAGTGTAGTGTAAACATAGCTTGTATGCACTGGAAAACCAAAACATGTGTGTGACTCACTTTATTTCAATATTTGCTTTATTAGAGTGGTCTGAAACTGAACTCATATATCTGTGAGGTACGTCTGCGACTGAAGTCACAACGTGTAATATTTAGGGTGCCATCAGTAGGCACTTTGCAGTGTTGACCTGTGAGGTGTGCCTGGCCTCAGATGGGGTAATATGGAAAGGAAGGGAATGTGTGCACTGACTCCACGCATGGGTGTAGGCTGGGCAGGAGCGGGTGGCAGGACTGTGATGTTGCCATATCAATGGACGTCCTTCACTGATGTAGTGGAAACAACCAGAGAACCGGAATTAGAAGTGGGGCCTGAAGATGGGACTGAATTCCTACAGTCTCATGACCAAACCTGAATGGATGAGAAATTGCTTCTTATGGCTGAGCAGGATGATGGAGCAGGATGAGGAGCTGAAGTTTCCCTGGAGAGAAAGAAAAATGCAAGGGCACTGAGAGACGCGTGGCAGGAGGGGTGCTGCGTTTATGTGGGACAATGGTGGGAGAGCAGACCTCTAAGACAGGTCTCTCTCCTCATCCTCAGGGGATGAGAAAGCCCAAGAAAGAGTGGGTCTCTGCCCCCAGCAGGAGGCGAAGAGGGTGGTAGGGATGAATGGGATGGAAACCAAAGGTCCACTAGAATGGAGTCAAAGGCTTCCAAGAGAGGCTGAAGCCTAACTAAGCATCTGGAGGAGCAATGAAGTTTCTGCAAGGAGATCACCAGCCCCTTCTCCAGATCCAGGGCTGTGGGCAAGGAAGCTGAGCATCTTTCCTCGTGTGAAAGGTGGGTGTTGGGGAAGTGGGTCCTCAGCGAACAGCTGATGCGAGAAAGGGAAGAGGAGAGAAAGATCGCAGAGGAGAGAAGTGCCTGTGGTGAGGGGTAGTTTGCTCATGATGAGGGCAAGCACACGTGGGGCTTTGGAGAAGGGAACGGACATTGCATCCCAAGCAAGGACATTTCTTTCCTTGCCCATGCTTTGCAGAGCTGTGATAAGCACCATCGTGAGGCAGGTGGTTTTGCCCAAACCTTCTCCTTGATTTTGAGCCATGGCACATTTCTAGCAAGGCAGCAGCAGCAGAACCCAGGAGTTTGCTCCTTGACCAAGTTGTCCTCAAAACAAAAGAGTAGACTGAGCTGTCCTTAGCACATGCTGGTACAAAATCTTTCTGTTTTGCCAGCAGCATGGGTCATTGGCTACAAATGCTTGTGCTTGTGCCGGCTTAAAGGCACTTACAGTACATGTTATTTTTGTTATTTATTTTTTTCTTGCCAGAATATAAAAAGACTATGGTATTCACATAGCATTCTTGTTTGGGGTTGAATGTCACTTTCTGACTGCTGACAAGTGGCCAGGTATGAAGAAGCATTTCCAAAGAGGGTGTTGCGAGGGGGAAATGTTTCTGGTCCTTTCCCTGCAAAACTTGGAATGAATGAGTCACATTCATATTCTCCCCCTTGAGTGGTCTGGGTCTGGCTGTGACCACATACAAACAGGTGGGAATCTGCTGTTAGACATAATTTGGTTGGTAATGGGTATGCAGAGCTCCTTCTTCAATCTCGGAACCCCAGATAACAGACTGAAATGCAGGTGTGTGGACTCAAGAGAATGCCATCCTCTGCAGGTCTCTCCCAGGACAGTGTGTTCTCCTTCACATAGCTTGGCCTCAGAAAGAGGCACGAGGTCAAGGGTGACCCAGGACAGCCTGACTCCCGTCCAGGAGTGCTTGTTCACCTTGCTGTGCTCTGTGTTAGCAGCTGCGTCTTCCCAGCCCTATCTGTCTCCCTGTCATCCCTGGTTGTTTTAGCCCTGAATGCCAATTGCTTTTTTGCTCCAATCCTCACTGTAAGAAAGCCCTGATTCTTTGAACAGAAGAAGAATAAGACACATTTGAAGGGAGGGAAGGAGAGAGAGAGGTCTGGGGGAAGTGATGGAAATACGAGATTGGCTGCTGATACATATTTCCATGTGATATCTTGGGAACATCATTCTCCAAACTCCAGCTTCAAGGTCATATCACCATGTCATCCGTAGTCAAGAGTTTAGAACCCTGACTTTGCCAGCTTGCATGTCATGGGGCCATCCCCTGCTCAGCCCTCCCAGGGGCTCAGCCCACTCTGGGAATACCCCGGCCCCAGCTTCGCTTTTGGCCATGATGACCCTGGACAGCGAGCCCTTCCGTCTTCCACAGGGTGCCAGGCACACTGTTTGGAATCCAGGGGGAGGGTGACTGTTCCCTTCTCCATCTCTTGACATAAATATGGACTGTACCTGATCCCACCTGGCAGGAAGCACTGTGCTTTGAGATTGGCAGCTGCCCAGTAGGGCACAACATTTGTTGTAGGAAACAAGAGATCTGTTGGATCCAGGTAAAATGTGCACTAACAGGGAGCCTGGTCAGATAATGGCCCTACTTTCAAAGTCTGTGTCTAACTCAAAGGGACAGTGACAATCAATAGAAAAGCTTTCACAATGGCCCCTTTCTTTGATGTTGCTTCCTCTCCCATCCTTTGTGAAGATGGTCAAGGATGCTGGAGGCTGGAGCTGCCTGCATTCTGGCTGTGCTTTGCTTTGTCAGCCCAAGCACTCGGAGAGGTTCTCAGATGAGCACCTCTCAGATGAGTTTGTTTGTATAAACTCTGCAGCTGGGAAATGGAGGACAGTTCAGAACTGGAGTGTCAAAGCCAAGAGGAATTGAGAGCCCACTTTGGACACTAGTCTTTGTCGACATTGTGAAGCCAGAAGAACGGAGTGCTGAGAATGCTTCAGGCCACGCAGGCGCATCTCGCCTACCTGACATCACATGGATTGGGCAGAACAGGACTTGAGCCTAGCTATTCTGAAACCCAGTTGTTGAATTTCCACCTTAGGTCCTATTTCTCTGGTACTTCATCTTTTCCCAAGTACATTCACCCAATCATTCCACCTAATTATTGAAGTCACAAAACCAGCCCAGGATGTGCACAGATACTCCTACCCTGGTTGGTAGTGTTTTTGACCCCAAGTTTGTTTCTTCCTATTCCTTGTCTTTAGAATGGCTAAAAGTGTTATAAAAAATGTCTCCATTTCAGGCTGGGTGCAGTGGCTCACCCCTGTAATCCCAGCACTTTGGGAGGCTGAGGTGGGTGGATCACGAGGTCATGGATCGAGACCATCTTGGCCAACATGGTGAAACCCCATCTCTGCTAAAAAATACAAAAATTAGCTGGGTGTGGTGCCTCACACCTGTAGTCCCAGCTACTCAGGAGGCTGAGACAGGAGAATTGCTTGAACTCGGGAGGTGGAGGTTGCAGTGAGCCAAGATCATGCCACTGCACTCCAGCCTGGTGACAGAGCAAGACTCGGTCTAAAAAAAAAAAGTTTCCATTTCATACTGGGAGTGACACAGAACATGGGACAGGTCCCTAGAGTGTTTGGGTGATTAATGTGTTCTGGTTCCTTAATTCTTGCTTCCTGGTGGCCCAATGCTATGGCACCTCTAGCCCTATTGGGCGCCGTAATGCCTGAAGCGATGTGTGTATTGTGAATAAGAGTTTAAGAAACAGGTGTTCTCTCCATCCCTGGACATTAGAATCTATACACAGTTTACTAGCCTCTGAATCAGCTACTCTTTCGAATTAGCAGAAAGGCATTCCCTGCATAAATCAACACTGTCAGTGAGCCAGGGAATGATTCTCAATTGACCTACTTTCACTGAGGATGGAACCCTATTCCTAAACCTTTGGTTGAGGCTTGTGGATAAAGCAGAATGCATGCATGAAACTACTTTTTTATCAGTCTAAAACTGAAATGACCTTGGGTTTTATATTTGGAGGAAGTCAAGTGCTCTGATGAAAAGGAGGAATGGAAATTGAGCATAATTTATCACAAAATAGGCAAAGATATAGAAGGATGCTTTCAGGCTTTTATGAAAGCAGCTGGGCTGGATTCAGAGGACAGAGGAGTATAACAGAGAAAGGGATTAAGAACCTGCCTACTCCTGAGAAAGCAGCTGGCAGTTCTCCTCTGTTCTGGCTCATCTGTCAACGAGGCTGCCTTCTCAGCCTAGTGCAAATAACTCAGGCCATGAGGGAAAGGAGGAGGTGGACAGCCCTGTCCATTCTGAGCTGACCTGCCTGCTGGGAGGAAGGCACACCATAAAAACTCACTGGGGCCTTTGCATAATCCTAATATGGGATATCAGTTAAAAATGCTTCAGAAGATTGCAATCCATGACAGATCTTCCAGGAATGTGAGAGCTTTGCTGGAAACTACAGGTTGAGGGAAAAGGTCTCCCTTTTGTTGATGAAAGGTTATCATTGTTAAGAATTAGTAAGGTTAGTTAGGTCAATGTCACTGCCTTACATTTTCTCACTGGGTCTTCCCAAGGTAAGAGTACCAAGGGTCCGAAGTGTCTGAGATGGATCTGTGTGTGAAGCAGCTATAATCACAGAACTTCTTGCTTCCTCTTATATTTGCTCTTGCTGCAGAAGGGCAGTCATGGAGTAGTTTTCTCCCTTTCTAGAACTGAGTGAGCTTAAGAAGTGGGTGAAGGGTGTTTGGGTGAAAGGCTTTGCTCTCTCTCTCAGCCCTCCATGCTAGACAGATCAAGTGGACCTTGCTCCCACAACTTTTAAAATTGTGATCCTATGTCCCTCTTGTACCAGTTCTTATCTCAATTGTTAGCATATTCCTGGTGCAAGGTGCATGTTCACTGAATGCTTGTTTTGCTGCATAAAACAGACTTAACACCAAAACATTTTGAGATATTTAAAAATACTGAATTATTTATCTGAAAGCAAGAAGGAACTTAACATGTGCATAAGATAAGGACAAAAAATGGTCCAGAAGTATGTCAAAGAGCCATGGCAGAATCATCATTCTTTTTTAAGGCACTATCTGGTTTATGAATCTTCTGTGTCTGGTGGGGTGGAGGAGTTGGACAGACATTCAGGGGCTCTTGGCTAAGAGTGGCCTCTGCCTGGTCTCCCAACTGGGCCATTCGCTCTCCCAGGCTCTTAGATTTTGCTTTACCCTCTCTGTTTGCACTTTCCACACACGTGATTTTGGATTTCAAGATCTGATTTTCCACATACTTTGAATTTGTGTGGTTCAAAAGTTTATGACTTTTTGATCATATTTGTAAATCGAGTAGATATTCTTGCTTATCCTATCACTTTGTAAACTTATTCATTACCTTGTTCTTCCATGTTAGTTATATTTAATGTATCTTTAATCACTTAGTAGAATTGTTTAATACAGAAAAATAAAAAGAAGGAAACAAAAATGAACTATGGTCTGACTGCCCAGACAAGGCTTATTAATTACAAAAGGAAAGTTGTGTTACACTGACTGTAAAAAAAATTGTGTTAACCTTCTTATTTTTACTATGCTTTCTGAAATAGTTTAAAAGCAACAAAATATTCTGTTATTTCAAACATTAAAAAAAAATTCACCTGTGACAATGGGTAGTCTTAGTGATTTTTGGAAGGGGTAAATAATCCTTTGACATCATAAAAGGTACTTTTTCCTGGTGTCTTTCAGTGTCATTTTGAGGGGTTATTTTACCAGGTCCTTGGGCACTTCTGTGCAACTTTGTCTTCCTAATGCCACGAGGTCAGCAAGAATATAACTCAGATTCTAAACCCTTGCTTCCAGATTTTGAAATTTTCCCCAGAACAAAAATTAGCTTCAAGTGCTTGGCTCAATTTGCCAGATTCCAGAACTTCCCTGGATTTCAGTTGGCTGATTTCTCACCATCTGCTTAGCTGTTTACTGCCTTTAAACCTTTATAGAGAGCTAGATATTGATAGAGATAAATATTTATGGATATAGATGTAGACATATGTATTCACATATAGATATGGATGGATGAGACATAGATTGGCATTTTGGGTTCTTTTCAACAGAAGTGTTGGTCTAAATTACCTGATATTCCATTACCCTAAAACGAAAGAGTAAATAAGAAGATTAACAAAATGTTTTTACAGTCAATATAACACGATTTTCTTTTTCCACTTGTGTATATTGTCTCTTGTTGCTCTTAATTAATTTATTAACTCTGTAAATGGTGGCTTAAGCCTCAATTTGGTGTCTTATTTCCAAATCCTCACTTCTTTTAAAAAGAAATCCCTTATTTGAAACTTCTATTAATAGCTAAATTCACATTCCTTTATTTTCTTACCCTGCAGTTCAGAACGCTCGAGGAAACTTCTTGTTTTCAGTCTGTGTTTCTTTTCAGATTAGATTGTTTTGGTTTACACAGATTTTTTTTTTCTTTTCTTTGCCCTTTCTTACTTTCCTCTTTCCTTTTCTGCAGAAAGCTTGAATAAATGGTGTGTTGAGCTGCTTCTCTCCGCATTGGAGATGAAAATACTATTTTTCAGGATGTTGTTCATTCACAAAGTAGAAAGTTGCCTAGAACTTCACAAGCCAAAGCTGGGCAGGTCTTTGGAAACCCTCGTTCCTTTTTGCTTCTTTGTCCCCGTCTCTCGGTGTCTGTCTCTTCCCTTTCTGAAGCCATTTGTTGTTCATAGCGTTAGGTTAAGAGGTCAGGTTAGATTTACATTTGGCTTCACTTTCTTATCTCACAAGAACAAATCACTGATGGAATCTATCTTAGAATGTGGGGGAAGGGGTGCTTGGACCACAACTTTATTGTGATATACTGGGCTTCTTCTGACACAGAAACTGCTGGGTCATGCTTCTAATATGCCAAAGCAGAGTTTCTGCTTTCGTAACATTCCCACCCAGGATTTGGAAAGCAGTTCTCGTAAAATCAGTGAGAATTGTCCTTTCCTTCTCTCTCCCCTCGGCCTAGTCAAGTCCTGTCCTGTTCAAAACGATGCAGTCAAGACTTCCCCTGCAACTGGAAGCTTTTGGGAATATCTGAGACGCGGCAGTTTCTTTGGCTCTCCTGGGTCCAGACCCCTTTGGCCCCTTGTTTTCCGAATCAGTCAAGTCTGCACTCAGCTATGCCCAGCTCTGCTTATCTCTAGTTTCCTTCAACCAACTCCTTGGTGGTCTGCTCCCAAACCCACACTCCTGTAACCCGATGACAGGCAGCCTCTGGGGTGGCCCAGTCATCCTCAACTCCGGATGCTCACACTCCTGGGGTTTCCTTCCCACAAAGGTGGGCAGGACCTATGACTTAGCCCTAACTAATAGAATATGACAAAAGGGAAGAGATGTCACAGCTGAGATTAGATTATAGAAAGACCGTGAGTTTCCTCTGTCTCTCCCTCTCTGCAACCATCTCTCCCCACACGTCTTCACAGCTCACCTGCTCTGCTGAAGCACACAGCCACGTTGTGAATTCCCTGTATGGAAAGAGGCCAGGTGTCTTTTGCCAATAGCCCTAAGAATCTGAGCACCTGCCAGCAGCAGCCGCATGCGTGACCTCAGGAGCACATCCTCCTAGGACAAGTCTTCAGATGACCGCAGCCTGGGCCAACACCGTGATTGTGGCCCTGTGAGTGATCCAGGGTCAGAGACACCCAGTTAATCCACACCCAGACTCCCGACCCACAGAAATCAGGAGATAATAAGTGGTTGCTGCTTTAAATCACTAAGTCCTAGAGGCATGTTCCATGCAGCAATAGGTAACTAATACAATCCTGTGTGGAATTTTTCTTCTACCTCCCCTGGGTAGCATGTTAGAACTGTCCTGGGAGATTGAATAAAATACACACATTAGACAATACCCTCGGAGGTGCCAGATGATGAGTCTGGAGTGGGGACCAGAAATCTGCCTTTTTTTACTTTAGGTTCTGGGGTACATGGGCAGAACATGCAGGATTGTCGCATAGGTATATCCATGGCAATGTGATTTGTTGCCTCCATCCCAGCGTGGGCCAGTGGTGCAATGGATAATGTGTCTGACTACGGATCAGAAATCTGCCTTTTTAAGCAGCATCTGCGACATCTGATGGTGGTTCAGCAGCCAGCACAGGGAAAGCCTGTCCTAGAGTGGCTGGGACCACCACGCTGTGCTACAATCCATTCTCACCAAGTGCCTAGGGGAGAGACAAGCTTTATTTATGGCCATTCAATATTTATAAAGTAATTACTAAGCAAAAGTACCATGCCCCTTGTCATAGATTACAGTTTCCGAAGAAGTCTGCGACAATTTCTCTTGTCTTATGTGCTCTTCTGCAAGGTGACCTTGACATTCCTCATCAAGAGGTGGAGTCTAATTCTCATCCCCTTGAATCTGGACTGGCCTCGTGACTCACTTGTGACTAACAGAATGCAGTGGAATTAATGCTGAATGGTTTCCATGGCTCAGTCAGGAAAGCTGTGCTTTGCCTGGTTCTCTGAAGACCAAGACAAGCCATGCTCCATGTAGGAAGTGTGATTATCTTAAGATCACCATACCATGGGTACACCCTGTAGTTGACAGCCACAGTCCAGCTGCACACAGCGGCCTGTGCCACCTGCCAGCATGTGAGCAAGCCATCGTGCAAGGCCAGCCCACCAGTCCTTTGGATGACATCTGATGGTCACCCAGGAGAGGCCCCAAGCTAGAACTTCCCAGCCAGCTCTTTTCAAATTCCTGACTCACAAATCAGCAAAATAAAATAGTGGTTTTAAACAACTAGTTTTGGGGTACTTTGTTCCACTACTGTAAGCAGAACACTGCTCAAGCTGAAATTATAGATTAAAAGGCACGTTCTTTGCTCTCAGCTTCATGACTAAAACCATGCACAGAAATAATTACAACCGGGCCTGGAAGAAAAAGGGCTTAGCATTTGAGCTGAGGGTTGGAGGAAGAGTGCAGCTGGCCATGCTGCTGGGTCCTGGGAGGTAGCCAGGTGCGACAGCCAGCCTGAAGAGCTACCGAAGTTCAGCTGTAGTATAGGGGTTCAAAGAGTGGGTAAGGGTCTAACAAAAGTGGGTAGGCCTGTGATGAATGAAGAGCTGTTGCACAGGGAACCTACTATGCCAGGCTAAAAAAATACTGATTTTTTCCTGGCCCCAGTGGGTGAATGCTGGAGATTTTGGAACATGCTTATCTGGGTGGTGTAAACATTTATTTGTTAGTGGAAAAAAGGAATAACTCTTTGCCAATCAACTGAGTGGAAAAAGGACCACATTGCAACCCAAGCAGTTTCTATTTAAGTCCTTGTGCTCCCTGTGACTCACCCTATAATTTTGAAGAGATTACTTAAGGCCCAAGCCCTCCCTGTAAACACCTGTCACTCCCCTGGTTTGCAGAGATGCTAGGAGGCTAATGAGATCACACATATGGAATGTATGGGAGCTTCTGAAAGAAATAAACCAGATACATTCACGATAGTATTATCATCACTCGAGCCATCTGGAAGTCAGCTTTCTAGCAGACCTAGGGGTTCTGAGCAGGGCAGAAGCCAGGAACTCAGAAATAAAGGAAAAAATAAAGAAAGGTATTTAGCCCCAGAGAAAGCAGGAAGGAGATACGGAAAGGACTGGAGAGTGAAAGATAGCATGACACAGGATGTGCTTGGCTGTGGAGGAGACCTGACACCTCGTTGGAGGGAATGGCAGTGAAAGCTAAGCTGATGCTCACACTCCTGGGGTTCCCTCCCCATGGGGGTTGGTAGGACCTATGGCTTAGCTCCAACATAGACTATGGAAAAGGGGAAGAGAGGTCACATCTGAGATTAGGTGATAGAAAGACTGTGACTTTCCACTATCTCTCCCTCTCTGCACCTACCTCTCCCCTCAAGTCTTCACAACTCACAGGCTCTACTGAATCGTACTGCCATGTTGTGAGTTGCCCATGTGGAAAAGGCTGATGTCTTGTGCCAACAGCCGTAAGAATCTCAGCACCTGCCAATGGCCACATGCATGACCTCAGGAGTGGATCTTCCCCAAGACAAGTCTCCAGATGACTGCAGCCCAGGCCGACACAGAAATTTGGAAAACCAGAAAATTGAACGATGCTGAGAGAGAAAGACGGGGGAGGGAAGAAGGAAGGGGCCAGGCCCCGAGGCACAAGGCCAGAGTGTGGGAGCCGAGGAAGCACAGCAGGGCCAGCTGTGGATAGATGGAAGTTGAAGAGGAGGGTCTTGAATTCCGGGATGCCAACCAGCCTCCCCCAAGCTCAGCAACCGGACATTTTTGTGCAATGTCCTGCAGGTTAGGAGGTGGGCTGTGTCTCTGACAATGTGTGTGCAGCAGCACATTTTTCACTTTTTTAGAGTGAAAAAAGCCCAGATGTTCTCGGAGGAGCCCGTGGTGATGATAGACTTTAGTGCACATGTGTGAGAAGGGATCCAGGGGCATGACAGGAGCAGTTATAACAGGCCAGGTGAGAATAATGGGCCACTGAGTAAGACGGTGGCTGTCTGGAGAGCCCTGAAGGTGTTCCCACTATCTGTGGTTTCCACCACCTGCTAGACTTAAAATATCATTTCCATGTGTCTGCACCCTGAAGACCTCCCGAGTCAAGTTACCTACGCTCCTTTGCAAAACAACACCCCCTAAGGAATCCCAGTATTGTCCTGTGTACCCCTGCACCAACTCCAATGCCCTGGACCTGCACTGAGAAAAAGGAAAGGGGCACACACCCCTTGGGTGAGACCTGCCTTTGGTGCTGTGCCTCTGAGCACTCATCCTAGCTGGAAATCCTCTGCGCCCATGGTGGTTATGAGAGCACAACTTGTAGGCATTCCTGCTGTCCCCTCCCACCTGCAGTCTGGGCTCCAGAGGATGCCTTCAATCTTGGGGACGTGATTCTCTGATTATGTTTCCCTCCCTGCCCTGCCTTTGGGGGGATCTTGCACCCCTCCCCACCAGCATTGGAGTTATTGCTGCTACGTTTTTTCAGGAGGAATAATATATGGCTTTCTTTATTGATTAGTTTCCAAGGGCATTTGCTAGAGAAAGCAAGCTATGGGGAGAAGCAGCGTTTCCACCAGCCCATGTGGTGGTTTGTTTCTTTTTAGCCTCTGATATCCCTGACTGGGTTTTCTGCTGATTTGGGCTGGTCAGGTCTGCTATCCGGGTCTTGTCTTCCTCTGGAGTGTTTCAGACGATCTATTAGGTGTGTGACATTCACAGACTCAGCAAAGGGCTTTAAAAACTTTTGTTTTATGACTCCTTACTTTTATTTAATATTTGGCTTGTAACTCAAACTGATACTCATGTGCTACAACTCTTTGTTACCTGGAGGTCTGTTTTCCAAGCATCAAAAGGTTGAAGTATTATAAATGTATTTTATTTATGATATTAAAAAATCCTTGTAGGAAAAAATGTTTTTTTCCTACAATTTCAGCTCCTCCTTCTGAATAAATCAAGTATGTTCAGAAAGAAATAATGTTAAAGCATAGGCATTTAATCAAACCAGGCAAGTCACCCAAAGCTTACTGAGTGTTGGGGTAAGTAACCTCTTTAGGGAGCTCTGTTTGGAAAAGGCCATGTTTGGGCTGCTTTTCTGGTTCCTGAATAGAAGACCCATGCAGATCATGACAAGTCCACGTGTCATCCCTCTCAGGTCTATGCACCCATCTTAAGTTCTTACATCCATACACAGCCAACTACGGACTGTTCCTTTGTGACAGGTCCCAGGCCCATGCCAGGAGTGGGAATACAGAGAGCTCACACTCCAGACAGCAGAGGGGTCACTGTTCTACTGTGAAGCTGCAGAGGATTATGGAGGCAGCAAAGGGAGAGATGCTATTTCATCCTAGGCAGCCTGGAGAGCACCTCCCAAGAATGACATCACAGCAGAGTGAAGGAGGAAGGCCATGCACAGAGAAACAGAGGCATGGAGCAGGGACTCCTCTGCAAAGGCCCACTGGGGTGGAGGGAGAGGAAGGGGCCAGTTGAAACATGGGTGCCAGGGATGCTATTCTGGGATTTTGGGTTTTATCCTTCAGGCCAGGCACTTTTTTCTTCAAGACGGTCTCACTCTTGTCACCAAGGTTGGAGTCCAATGGCACCATCTGGGCTTACTGCAACCTCTGCCTCCCAGGCTCAAGCGATTCTCCTGCCTCAGCCTCCTGAGTAGCTGAGATTACAGGTGCCTGCCACCATGCCTGGCTAATTTTTGTATTCTTAGTAGAGACAGGGTTTCATCATTTTGGCCAGGCTGGTTTCAAATTCCTGACCTCAGGTGATCCACCCACCTCAGCCTCACAAAGTCCTGAGATTACAGGCGTGAGCCACTGTGCTCACTAATTCAGATTATTATTATTTTTTTAAGTCAGTGGAACTTTGTTTTAGGTGAAACATGAACACAAGCCCAATGTGTGAACTGGAGACCAAGGGGCTCAGTTGGAAAGAAGAGGGGTGGTCTTCAGCCTTCCTCTTCTGCATTCACCTTTTCAGAGGTTTGAGGGTCCCCCCTGCTCTGCAGAGTGTGGTCTGGAAACACACAAGACCCCACTTTCCTCAGTGGTCAGTGGCAAGTCTGACTGCAGTCGGAGCCTCAGCATCTCATGCCCCGTTGCCCAGTCACCCTGCCTGGCCCCACCTCTTCTTCCCAGGCCTCATCTGGCTCTACCACTCATGGAGAGGCAGAAGCTGCTAGCTCACTCCCATCCTTCCCTCATTTTCACCATCAGAAGTAGAGCAGGTGATGCCTGGCTCATGACGGTCCTGTGTGAACAGAGGGAGAACAAGCCCACAGTAGGCCTTCATCCAGAGGTGGCTACTGTGATCGCCTAGATGTGCATTCCTAAAAGCTCATGAGTGCACGGGAAGTGGAAGGATAGCCTGGCATCTTCCCAAAAAACTTACCCCTGAACAAATGGAAGATAACACAAGGGCCACACCAGAGACCCCTGTGATTTGTTTTTCTTCTTTCTCTTTCTAATGAAGTGGGGCCCAGCCGCCTCCTTAAAGATTCTTCCACCTGTATCCAGTTCCATCATTTGGACATGCCACCCTAGGACCCCGATCCCATTTTCTACTTTTGTTTGAAAATGCAGACCAGTTCTGGGAGGTATGACAGTGTAGATGAACATCATCTCATAAATGGAAAATCCGACCTTCAAAGGCAAACATTGCACTTGCACCCCAAGAAAGAGCTGGGAGCACAGGCTAGTGTCAGGACTTGACAGCCAAGACACTAAATGTGTCCTTGTTTTCTGCAAAACAAATAGAACACTAAGAGAAGTGAGGCTGTTTGCCTCAACTGCAAAGTTGAAATGGGTCTACTTGTATGATCTTCAGGTGAACTAAATTAATCCACACAGAGGGCGGTGCAAGGTTGGATGCCACAGAAGAATGAACGAAAGGAAATGACTCTAAATTGCTGCAGAATGATTAGAGTTTGGTACCAGGAAAGCAAAACAAAAACCAAACAAACAAAATAGGCATTGGAGAACCTGTTGAGGGTTTTTTAGGGGAGGCCATCAGGATGTCTTTTCCGGATGCTCATGGACAAGAGGGCCACCTGTTAGGCAGGGATGGGCTAACAGAGAGGAGATGGAACAAGTGACCCATTGCTGCTCTGGTCCCAACCTTGTGGCAGAAGTTCCGCCACATGGATCTCCTGTCATTTTTAGGAGAAAGCTGTTTGTACATTCAAACTTATCTCAACCATACTAAGACTTTGGTTTTATTACAAATTTTGCTGTTCAGATCTCCTTTCTGTCGCATTCCTGGAGAGGTGCAGCTGTAGGCAGTGGTTGCAAAGCGACACTTACAGACGTACCAGCCTGGCTTTAAAAGTCTCACCACCGAACACCCAAGGCCCTGTTCTGCTTTCATAGCTCTCTCAACACTGAATTTTATCCAACAGTGTTTCCAACATTTGAGTAGAAAAGAGAGAGGGGTGAAAATAATTGGCTTCTGGGGGTTTTCAAGGGTGAACTTCACTGACCTGCGTCATTTGGCTGCTGCATCCAGACACCTGCAGTCGTGTTTTCAGTAGGCAAGAGCAAAGAGCAGTTAGGTATGTGAGAACAGTGTCATTCGTATTCTGTGCAATCTGTTCTCCCTGCAATCATAAAGCATTTTCTAATGATATTTCAAAACACTTTTTCAAAGAGAGGTTAATGCAAAGCAGATTTCTTTGTGTAACAAAGACAGGAAGGATGCTTGACAGTAGCTCTTAAATCCAAGACTGCAGAGGCTATCAGAAACAATCGGTACCGGGTCAAGAACTCACATTTTGACAAGAGTTGTCAGATACCGTGAGGCGAGGGGCAATGAAAATTCTTCAAAGGTGCCATCCTTAGGTCATCAAAGATGTTTGTTGTGCTTATCTAGATTTCCCTCCAAAGATCTTGCAAAGGTTAAGAGAACAAGTGATGATGTCTGGAGTGGCTTGTGATTTCAGCCACAGGTTGTAAGGCAGGGCAAGTGTGAACAACAGGGATTTGGGGATTTTCGCTAAGATTTTACCTGAAAGATCAGGTAAGTCTACCTCTGTATGCAACACTCTTAGGGTGACATCTGTAGACATAAAGACCACATTCTTGCCTTCAAAGAGTTTACATCTAGATAGCACCACTTTCTCTCTTAGAGTGCCTATGGAGGATGAGTTCGTGTCCTTTGTAGGGACATGGATGAATCTGGAAACCAACATTCTTAGCGAACTGACACAAGAACAGAAAATCAAACACCACATGTTCTCACTCATAGGTGGGTGTTGAACAATGAAAACACATGGACACAGGGAGAGGAGCATCACACACTGGGGTCTGTTGGGGGAACTAGGGGAGGGACAGCAGGGGGTGGGGAGTTGAGGGGGGATAACATGGGGAGAAATGCCAGATATAGGTGATGGGGAGGAAGGCAGCAAACCACATTGCTATGTATGTACCTATGCAACAATCTTGCATGTTCTTCACATGTACCCCCAAACCTAAAATGCAATAAAATATATGTTTAAAAAAAAACAATCCGGAACGAAAATCAAACACAAGCTGTAATAACATCACCAAGGTCTGTGCAGATTATTTAACTCATTTTGAAGTGAAGAAAGTAGTAAAATGTCACACAAGTTTCAAAGGAGAATCCAATAATGATTTATGGATTAAGAATGTTCGTAAATGGAAGCAAAACTGGCTTGGAGTGAAAGTCATTGTTTGACTTTGGGATAGAATTGATTTACACGTCTATGGACAATTATTTGCATTACTATCAGTTTCCCATATGTTAACCAAAATCCCTACAGCAGTGTTAAACAGCTGGGAGAAAAGTCTCTGATCCCTAATGGTCCAGATTGTCCAAGGGACACCCTCATCCACTGAGAGGATGCCCAGTCATATTTTTGCTTATTCCAAAGTCTTGTATTTTTCCTTACATTGATAATTAATGCTGGATTCTGGAATACTTCAAAGATGTGTGAGAAAATTACTGTAGGTGTGGGAAAGGATCATGAAGCCATCAGGGGATATGAGTAATTCCATTTCACACTGTACATGAAAAGCCACCGTATTAGTCTATTCTCACACTGCAACAAAGAACTACCTAAGACTGGGTAATTTATGAAGAAAAGAGGTTTAACTGACTTAGTTCTGCTGGTCGCACAGGAAGCATAGTTGCAGGGGGGCCTCAGGAAGCTTATAATCATGGCAGAAGAGCAAAGGGGAAGCAAGCACCTTCTTCACATGGTGGGGCAGGAGAGAGAGACAGAGAGCAATAGAGAGTGCTCGAGTGAGCAAAGTGGGAGGTGCTACATCCTTTAAAACCACCAGATCTCGTCAGAACTCCATCACGAGACAGCACTGGGGGATGGTGCCAAACCACTGGAAACCATCCCCACGATCCAATCACCTCTTGACAGGCTCCATCTCCAACACTGGAAATTACAATTCAGCATGAGATCCGGGTGGGGAGACAGAAGCAAACCATAGCAGCCACGTAAGGAATAGTGGTGAGGCAGACAGCAACACATGCCTCAAGGTCTAGGTCTGACAAACTCTGGCTCACATTATGTTCAAGGACTTTTTTTCATTTATTGTTGATTGGAAGATTTTTTTTTAAAAAAAGTAAATACTACACCTCAAAGAGAGTATTCTTGCAGAAATTTGGCCTTTAATAACATTGTCACTTGAAATAAATGAGTGAATGAGAGCAGAGGTTTGCTAACCTCTATAATACCCAAAAGGCAACCACAAGTGGAAGCCAGTCTTCTAGTCATCTTCAGCCTAATACAAAATTTCTTTACGCAAGGCAGTATCTGTGGCCTGGCAATTCCTTGTACTGTTTGCAGAAAAGTAAATGTAATTGCAGAAGGTTTAGATAGGTCATTGATTCTCACTCATTGTTGTAAGTATTTAGATCAGTGGTTTCTAAGTTTAATATGCACATGAATCATCTGGAAATGTTGTGGAAATGTAGTCCCATTCCCTAGGACTGGGGCAGGCCTGAGATTCTGCATTTTTAACAAGGCCATGCCACCACTGCTGATCTGTGAAGCACACACAGCTCAGGAGACCTGACCCTTCATTCCCACTCAGCATCAACGAAGCAGAACACGTTTGAAGGAGGTGGGGCTGGTTGGCTTTTGCTTTCCCCCACCCTTCTCTGGTATCAGCAGCACCCAGTGGGTAGTTAAACTTGCACTCTCACTCAGAGGCAATATGACAGCGTGAATTGGTCTCCAGTTCTCAGGAAAGCATTGGTGGGGTGTGTAAAGAGCTGAGGTTCCTCTCCACCCATGAACAAAGAGAACACCTAGATGGAAGCTGTGTGTATATCCCTGGCTCTTACTCTGCACATTAGCAAGAGAACTACCTGCTAGTAAAAGAAGACTCAGTAAGGCCTTCCAAAGTCTGAACCCAAAGTTACAGGATACAATTAATTATCACTCACCATAGCAAGAACAAGGAAAACTACAACTTGAATGAGAAATGACAACCAAAGATGAATTACCAACATGAATCAGATGCTGGAAATATCTGAGCACCCACCATAAAAATGCTTCAACACGCAAATTCAAATTCTCTTGAAACAAATTAAAAAATTGAAAATGTTAGCAAAAAAATAGATAATATAAAAATAACCATATGAAAATTATATAACTGAAGAAATAGTATCACCAACTCACCACCCGCCCAAATGAACAAAACAAAAACAAACTTGCTGGATGGGAAGATGGTAGAGACAGAGTCAGCGAGTCTGACAGCAGATTGATAGGATTTACTCCATTTCAACAATAGAAGAAAATAGACTACTGGGGGAAAAGACAAAAATTATGTCAGGAATCTCTGGGACAATAACAAAAGAAATAACATGAATATAATCAGAGCACTGGAAGGAGAGACAAGAGAGTGAGATTGAAACAGTAATTGAAGAAAGAATAGCTGAAAACTCCCCAAATTCGGCAAATAGGATGAATCCAAAGAAGTTCATGCCAAGGTACTTCATAATTAAACATAAAGTGACATGTGCAGTGATACCATATCCAGAGTGTGGTGGAGGAGCTTGGTGATGGAGCATCCAGGAGAACCCTGTGACAAAGGCGACTATGGAGACACAGACTTAGTGACTTCTTCCTGCTTTTCAGATTAGATGCTGTGGCTGCAAGATGGATGGAAAGGGTCCCTGCTCTAAGAAGATCCTAGGTGATTTGTGGGGTGGACGTCTATTATGATGAGAACACAAGGATTGTTCTGCCCCTGGCTGTTCTAATGAGGCCTGTCTTGATTTCAAGAAAGTCTCTCTACTTCCTACATCTGTAAAATGATTGTACAGATTCATGTGCTAAGTGTGGGACACAATTAATATATAGATGACACTTGTATAAAATACCTTTTGTAAAGTCACATTTTAGAGAGCTGGAGCCAGGCTCTCCCAGTGTTTACGGAGTTCTGTCACTCTGACTGAATGATATGCCTGGATTTCTGGTCCTTTCTCTCCTAGTATTGGGACTCTTTGCTATGAATGCAAGAGATGGTTCAAGAAAATGATTCTCCATTGCAATAGCTACATGTATACTTGGGAGACTGGACCCCTCATATGTGTTCTAGGTTTCTCAGCATGTCATTGAGAATGTTTAGGGATCTTGTAAAATTATTTGCAGAAGATGAGTTTCTTTTTCCTACAAGGACTCTAGTGTAATTCCTTGGAAAACTCAGAATTCTAAGGCCTGTGTAAATCACATCCATCTCTGGATGTTTTTCTGTATACCAACTGGCAATTTGTATTTCTTTTTAATAAGGTTAAAGCCAGGAGAAAAGTCAACTTCAGTGTTTTTATATTCCTGTAAAAGGCTCACCTGTGAGAAAAGTGAGGATGCAGGACCAGGAAGGCAAGGACATCAAGCTGGATGACGAATCCAGCAAGCCCCACACAACTCTGTGAGTCACACCTCAGAGTTGTCCCCATCAGGAAAAAGGAAGCCTGGCAGGTGGGGCACTGCCATAGGGAGAAAGACCAAGTTCTTCAGGCACTTTCACCTCCCAGGAGTGGGGAGGGTAGGCTCCTGCAGCCTGTGGGCAGCTCCCCAGCAAACAGACTTGGATACTGGTGCTGGGGCTACACCAGGAGCCTGGGCAGTCTCCAGCTTCTCCAGCTGCTCTATCCCAACCCAAGTTGCCTCTTGCCTGGGCCACGTTCATGCTGGACTCACAGCAAATTATTCTGTACCTAGGCTACCAGCTGGACTTTAAAAATCATAAATTCAGTCATTTTTAAAACCTTCCCATGGTTCTTCCTCGTGCATCAGAAAAACAATCTCAACTCCCACAAATTAACTCAAAGGCTCAGCACTGCCAATTCCTGCCACCTCGACCTACATCCTGCATCTCTTCCTTATATCTATCACATTTCAGTTGCTGGCTTAAAGACTCATTTCTACCTTAAGGACCTTGCATATATTCATTCTGCTGAAATGTGATTTTTCTTGTTTATATAGATGTAATAATAACTATGACATCCTTGCAAAGAAGAAGGCCACTCCAAACCCATTTATATTATATCCACTTATATTTATATATCACTTATATGTCCATAGTGTTTTCCCAAAACCATGTCAATAGAAAATTATTTAGTCTTTTGCCAGAGACTGAGCAGTGATGGGATTGAGGATCAGAAGCACACATCTTTCCTCCTGTGAAGATTCAATTGCTTCCTTTATTATTAACCAGTAAGGTACTTTATAGTTTCCTTATATCCTTGCTGCCATTAAGATCATGTATAAATAGACTTTGTCTAAGGAAAGCAAAATTTGACCAGCATTATTCTGAAGTTGACATAGTTCATCTTATTGTAATATGCTGATTTCTAAGCATTCTATAGGAAGAAACAGTGGGCAAACCATAGCAAAATTAGTGATTAAGAGTTTTAGTCAGTGTGGACTCACTGCTATAACAGATGAGTCAAAATTGCATTTCAGGAGCTTAATGAAATAAAAATGTATTCTTACAACACCATCCTATGTGGGAGGAAGGTGCTCAGCTGTCTCTACCACAAGGACACAGATGAGGAGGATTCTCTGCTCCACATGGTCATTCAGGAATTTAGGCTTCTTCTGTCTGTGACTTGGCCTTCCTCTTGGTTCCTGGAATCTCTCCATTCACCTGGCAGATGGGAAAAGAGAGGAGGGATTACATGTGAGAGATTTCATGGGCAGGTCTGGGAGGTGGGGTACACTACTACTCACACTCCTTTGGCCAGAACTCAGGGCACATGGCCTCATTCAATCCCAAGGGAAGCTGGTTGGTATGGTGTGGATGCTTGGCTCTCCAAATCTCCTGTTGAGATTTGATCCCCAATGTGGTGCTTGTTGGGAGGTGTTTGGTCTTGGAGGCAGATGCCCCATGAATGACTTGGTGCTGTCCTGGTGATGAGTGACTTCTTCCTCTATTGGATCCCATGGAAGTGATTATTAATAGGAGACTGGCACTTCCCTCCCCTCTCTTTTCCTTTTTCTCTTACTGTGAGATACCTTCTCCCCATTCCCTTTCTGTTCTGAGTGAAAGCGGCCTGAGGCCTCCCTCAGCAGAAGCAGATGCTGATGCCATGCTTCTTACACAGCTTCAGAACGGAGCCAAACACACCTCTTATCTGTACAGACTTCCCAGCAGCAGATATTCCACTACAGCAACAGAGATAGACTAAAACACTGGTAAACACCATACAGATGTGTGCCAAGAGAAAGGAGAGCACAGGTACTGGTGACAATTGGCTGTTTCTAACACATCAACCTAAGCTCCTAAATCTAGAAAGCACCCACAGGTTGGATGTGTCAAAAAGCCTGATGAGAAGCCAAAAGCAAAAGAAGCCCAGACACATAAACAGTCCAAAGTACAAACCTTTTGGAGAAAGAAAACATGGTTTCAGCAGTGGCTGCCAAAATCATCTGCACCAGGCAGGGTCTGCCATGATCCACAGTCTAAGGCCCAGGGTCAGCAGGGCGAGGGGCCCGCGGCTGCACAGCCCTGCCAACTGGGAGTGGTGCCCACAGCACACATGTTTAGTCACATGATGCAATTGCTGGCCTGCCTTGAACTGTGTCCATCTGCTTCATGGCACTGCAGCTTAATCAGGCCCTTCGAGCAGGGCACAGGTGCCAAGCCAAAGGGGGGCTGACTGGGAAGCCCCAGATTGGACACCTGCTCCGTCTAGAAGTCCTCTGGGTCAGACTCATGGCACAGGCACGCCCCCCACCTCCTTATTTTTTTCGACAATAGAAGAAAGGAGGCTCCCAGATGCTTCTGGCTACCAGTGCCCTGCCTATCTCTCTCAGGGCCCTGGACACCCCAGAGGCCACCTTGGGAGCCAAACATGTGCCCTGAAAAAATGGTGCTGGGAGTTTCTGGGTGGAGGCCATGTTCTCCAGGGGACAAAGGGACCTGAAAAGAAGAGTGCAGATGCTACCCTGATAAGCCTGGGCCATGCCCAGGGAAGGCCACCTCAGAGAGAGTGCAGCTTCACATAAAGACAGATGCCTGGGAAGGATACGGGAAGCCTTCTGGCTACACGGCAAGCAAGCTGCAGCCACAGTGAAATCTGCACGGCGGGACTGTTTATATGGAACTCCACTCACCATCATAACCTCCTGATGATGGGAGAGTGACTAATCTCACTCTGCCTCTGTTTCCTCTCCCAGAAAATGGAAATGATAACCCATAGGACTGTTAGGAGAACCAAGTGAGTTACTGAAAATGCTTGGAACAGACCTCAGCCACAGTAGGGGCCGCCGCAGATGTCATCAGCTTCTCTTAGTTACTGGGGCAAAACTGCACACCCAGGCGCCTGCAACTGCGCATCTCAGCACTCGGTGTGAGCCATCTTTAAATACCAGTGCTAGGAGGAAGAGCGTGCACTCGGCATCTAGAGGACCAATACCGTGGTCATTAGTCACAGGTGGCTATTTACATTTGTCAAAGTGAAATAAACGTAAACATTGATACGTCCATGCTCAATAGTGACATGTGGCAGCAACTACTATGTCAGCCATGATAGAGAACAGTTTCATCCATGCAGAGAGCTCTACTGGGGAGTGCTGATCTAGACAGCAGCCAATGGACAGGAGCAAGCTTACCTGCCTGCAGACCTGAGCCGGGTAGGCGAGTTTCTGGAACTTGTGAGGCCACTATAGCGGGAGGAAGGTGCTCAGCTGTCTCTACCACAAGGACACAGATGAAGAGGAACCCTAAAAACCGAAGACAAGTGAAGATAGACGTTTGACTGTCAGGGAAAGTGACCTTGCCAATGTCTGAGCTGAGTGGGGGCCCAGCCAATGCCCAATAGTATTTTTTAATGGATGAATGGAGTGGGCCGAGAGCAAGACCTTCCCAAGGGGGCTGGTTTATAAGAAGCACTCAGCCCTGAACCTTCTTTCCTCATGCTTGCAATGGAAATTACAGCAATGGGGAGATCAAAATGTGAAGCAATCATCAAAAAGCAACCAACTTCTCCCATCTTACACTGAGCCAATGTCATAACCAGCAAGAGTCATGGCTCAAATTTATCAGAAGGGCATTTTACATCTCATTTAAGATCACATTTTTGGTGCAAGAATTTAAATTCCAAGTATCTGAACACACTGCTTCACGCTGGAGTAGAGGGAAAGGAAGGCATAGCATTTCTTGAAGAGAAATACAGGAGCTAGGCCTGTAGGAAGAAATAACAACAACAGTAATATAACAAAATGCAATAACAATTATGGAGCATGTGGAATATTTCTAAATAATAGAACTGTATTAATGCATTCTAAACTGACTATAACTCCATGGGGGTCGATATCATTATTATCTCCATTTTATGGAGGAGAAAACTGAAACACGGAGAGGTTAAGTAACTTGCTCAAGGTCACACAGCAGATGAGAGGCAGAACTGAAGTTTGAACCCCGGCATTTGGACTGTCAAGCTTGCATGCCCTTCCACTCTCCTGTCTTGCATGAACCTTCTGCCTCTTAAATCTTTGGTAGATATTGATTTCTTAGAAATATATGTCAATATGTGTGCCCTTGTCTCTGGAAGGTGAGAAATTAGTGTGTTTTACATGCATTAATATTTATAGTAGAAGTCACAAACAGGTGGCCTGCTGGCTTCTAATCTTTTATTTTATTTTATATCTTTATTTTTTAGGCCTGCAGCATTTTGGGGGGGGGGCGAAATTAGCAATAATATAAATGAGGCATACATAAATTTTTTATCTTCTAGGTTTTCTTGAAAAATAGGACACCAACGACATTATGCCCATTGTCTTGTGTGGTGACAATTAGCTGGGGCTGAGTTGCAGGACTTCATTTGACAGTGTACCCCCTTCCTCTCTACTTCCATCCACACAAATATTTTCCCTGTTGGCACTTTTTCTTCCAGCTTTATAGAGCTATAATCACATACAAATAATTGCACATATTCAAAGTATACAATGTGATAAGTTTGATGGATGTATATGATTGTGAAATCATCACTTCAACCAAGGTAATGAGCATATTCATATTCATCACCCCCCAAAATGCCCCAGGCCCCTTCCTATCCCCTCCTCCACTCCCAGGCACCTGCTGGTTTCCTTTCAGATACTGCAGATAGATGTGACTTTTCTACAATTTATATAAAGCAAAATCACACCTGGTTTACTTTTTTTCTGACTTCTTTCACTCTGCATAATTACTTTGAGATTTATTCATTTTTTTTCTGTGTATTTCCAGTTTCTACCTTTTTAGTGCTGATCAATCAGCTTCCCACAGTTTGGAGACAACAGTGTGTTTACTAAGTCCCTGTTGGTGGACATTTGGGTGGCTTCCAGTTTGGCCTGTTACAATAAAGTTGCTGAGAACATTCCTGCACAACTCTTTCATGCTTTCAGTTCTTTGGAGTAAATATTTAGGAGAGAAACCTCTGTGTTACATGATAGGTGTATGTTTAACTGGTTAAGAAACTGCCAAATTGTTTCCAAAGCAGGTGGATTGCCTGTCCAGGGCCAGGCACCTGTTGACGTCTGACTTTGCCACCCGTGGTGTTCTGACAGCTGGTGTAAGAAGCTGTAAACACAGACTTGAGGGAGTGGATAATGAGGAACCTTGTGTTCCTCCATACACTCTGTAATATCATGCTTATTGGGAGGCTATAGTGGCCAAAAGACTTCCACACAGATAATTGGCTCTAGGTGGAGTTCGATTCCACGTGTAGTGAGCTCCGTCCTTACAACAGGGAAGAAGCTAGACAGTTAGAAAATTTACAACTTTCCATGAACCCATCAGAGAACTGAGATCACAGGACAAATGGCCATTGTGAAGAGTGACAGGGGCCAGGAGGGGACACAGGGGTCAGACATTTGCATACCTGGGTAGAAGCTACCCTGTAAGCCAGCAGAGAAATTAAACAAGAAATTTTGATGAGTTGCTAGAGCCAAAGCGTAGGCTAGCATGAAAGTGGGAAGCTCCTGGGGGCTGCAGGAAGAGAGGGGCTCCTGCTCCTTCTGAGTGGTACCCCAGGTGATGAGACATAACAGCAGAGCTTCAGTTTCCCAGGCCAGAGTGAGGACTTCTAGTGTGAAGCTTCCTGTAGGTCCAGGGATTTGTTAGACTCTAGTATACAGCTTCTCCTAAAGGCTGCTTCCGTGGAGGAGAAGGTGACATTTTGTAGATACTTGGGGATGATGTCAGCTCTCACTACAGACCATCAATTTATCTAAAATGTGCAGACAGATGGACACAGATCCATGTTGCAGATGTTTGGAGCAAGAGGTTGAAAAAGGTTGGTGCATGCATTTGAAAAATACGCACTGAATCTGCTTCTAAATTGGGCCTTTTGCTAGGATTTGGGTACAATGGTGACTTAGGTCTGTCTTCAAAGAACACCCACCCACCAGAGGTGACAAATATATTAACAGGCCATTATCAACAATGGGGTAACACCTTACAACAAACCCCACTTTTGAAGGCAAGCAGCCTTCCCAGAGGAGGTGGCATCTGGTTTAACTCTTACCATTTGTAAGAATTAGCCTAAGTTATGTGACAGGGCTCAGATGAAAAGCAAAGAGGGTGTGCCAGGCAGGGGAGCCCCTGAATCAAAGGCACATGATACTGGAAGTTCAGGATGCTGGAATATCAAGTGTGTGGTGTGAGGCAGGGGACAGGGTGCGAGTTCTGTGTTTATCCCAATTCCCAATGAACTCATAGCTCTAAGGAGGCATGGTGATGCACAGGCTGCATCCCTGGGAGGGCTAAGAGAGAACAGTTGTTCAAAGACATAAACGAAGAGCCCCCAGGGCCCAGTGAAGCCCTTCTGCTCCCCTGGATCTGGAAGTCTGTAGCTATTCCCACATCTGGATTGCAGGTTCATAAACTTCTCCAAGTCCCAGTGCCACCATTCCTTTAAAAGTTTATTATGAAAACAGAAAGAACAGAACCAACATGCCTATGCCTACCAACTGGCTTCACATATTTTGCCATATTTGTTTTCAGATGTTTTTCTTCCAAGAAATGAATCATAGCTCACGGCACCCAGAACTGAAGTGTTTTTTTTGTTTGTTTGTTTTTTGACACAAAGTCTCACTGTGTAGCTGAGGCTGGAGTGCAGTGGTGCGATCTCAGCTCACTGCAACCTCTGCCTCCCCAGTTCCAGTGATGCTCCTGCCTCAGCCTCCCGAGTAGCTGGGATTACAGGCATGTGCCACCACATCCAGCTAATTTTTGTATTTTTAGTGGGAACGGGGTTTCACCATGTTGGTCAGGCTGGTCTCAAACTCCTTAACTCAGGTGATCTGCCCATCTTGGCCTCCCAAAGTGCTGGGATTATAGGTGAGAGCCACTGCACCCAGCCTTAAGTTCTTTTAATAAACTTCTGACAGACGACTTTATTTCTTCTCCATTGGCACAACGTGCCTCTTCCAATAGTTTAACATGTTTCCTATTTATAATGGAATGATAGCATGTTATTAAAATGTCACAAAAACTATAGTTGATAATAATTGTACATTTAAAAAAGTTACAGAAATGGCGTGAACTGTATGTATCATTCTTCCATTGCTTTCTCCTCTTAGCACAATGGTTTAGAGACTTGTCCATGTTGTTACACAATTATTTATTTTTACTGATACAAGTATTTTATCATACAAATATAAAAGCTGTATTCACCAATTTCTCTATCGATAGATATTTAAATATTTCAAAAATTCTTATTATTAACAATGCTTGAATGAATCTCTTTAAAATGTGGGAATGCCAGGTGTGATGGCTTGTGAATATAATCCCCGCCTTTGGGAGGCTGAGGTGGGAGGATCACTTGAACCCAGGAGGTCGAGGCTGCAGTGAGCCATGGTGGCACCTCATTTCAAAACCAAAAACCAAAAACCCATAAACATAAAAAATAAATAAAAATAAATAAAATGTGAGGATGGGTGAGCAGCAGTGGGTCTCATGTTCTGCCAGAGAGCTTGGAAGCACTGGCCAAGCCCTACCCCACAGCAGCTGGGAGCCTTCCCTCTAGAGGCGTGGCCAGGGGTGGGCAGATCTGTTAAGCATCTTTCAAATACTTGACTGAGCACTGAAGTTTTTTCTTTGACAAATCTCACGTTCACGTCTGTTGCCCGTTTTCCTATTCGCTGTTCATATCTCTAATATGGGCTTGTGGGAATTATTACTTAATCTCTCTATGACTGCTTTGTCCATTATCAATGTTGCAAATCTCTCTGGCCTTGGCTTATCTTTTACCACTGTATTACATTATTTCTATTTACTTGTGTTTTGAGTATATAACACAGCCGTGTGGTTGGGAAATTAAAATGCTCTGGGGTTCACATCTGTCAGCCTCCAGCCTGTCCCTTTGTTTGTATGAACTGCAGAATAAGTGACTGAAGTAACCTTTACTGTCATCTCCATTTTATTTTATGGATGGGGACAGGGATCCACGCCGACATGTTCTGCCTGTCAATGTCCACAGCCAAGTCAGGGCCTCTGTGCAGCCCTTGTGGCTCGCTGAGGTCACCCTCCACACAGCCCACGGCTCTAGGATGTCCTGGGCTCCCACGAGCTGGGCTTCACCAGCTGCTCCAGGTGACAACAGAAATTTCAGGTGGGTTGCCTTCCCACCTGGCCTGCCTGTGTTGGGTCAGTATATTTTTTTAATGTGGAAAATGAACTAAAGAGTAAAACAAAATTGGCTTGTCTCCAATTTGGAAGTGGGGTAAGAAGAAGCCCAAAGAAGACTGGAGAACGGAACCACCTTCCCATCAGTGTCCCTAGCTCTCTTTTGGCCTGTCTTCTTATGCAAACACCTAGGTACACTGGATAACAGTGACCACATAATTCAAGGACACACTTCACTCATAGTGGCCAAATACAACCAGTTACTGGTTCTTTCTCTACAGCCAAATCTCAGAGCTAATTTAAGTCATTGTGTGGGAATGTACAAATTTTTCATCCTGGCATTTATCTCAGGGCCGTTAGAAATTTCTCTGGAAAGGAAAGAAGAATTTAAAAAAATATATAATAGAAGGTGTATTGGTTTAAGTACATTCTTAAAATGTGAATTTATAGGAGGAAGTTGAGATGTGGAATTTTCTCAGTCCCTGAGCAGATAAGCTGCTTCCTCAGGTGTGTCCTGACCCATCTCTTCCCTCCCTGGACCACAGGTGTCCTGCAGCCCCATTCCGTAGACACAGAACCTTCAGGAGGGCAGGGCCATTGCCCACATGGGGCTTGCACACGGAGGTCAATAACACATCTCCCTTATTGAGGACCAAATTGTGATTCTCCTGGTAAAAGCCTTACTGTCTGACTGTGCTGGAAAAGTCCACTGGATGCCTGGAGATGAGGTGGAGACTGTGCGGGGTCACTGTGGATGTCTAGAGTTCAGGTGGGGCCCACTCAGGGTCACAGCGGATGCCTGGAGACACAAATGGAGGGCGTGAGGGGAGAGAGGAGGGATTGTTCAGGATCCAGTAAACTCCTGGAGACGGAACCTATGCTGTCTGGGGTCACAGCGGATGCCTGGAGACTAGGTGTGTATGGTGCAGGTCACATTGGTGCCACTGTGTCTTCCAGGGATCTCTGCATGGACAGGGTCAACATGAAGTAAACACTGGAAACCCTCTTCTCAGTGGGTGTAGACGTGAGGTTCCCTCTCTTTGGGTTGTCTGACGTCCCTATGTTGCTGGCTGCTCTGAGGTTCCGAAAGATACAGGTGATTTATTTTGTGTTTTCCCCGACCTTGAGGCCAAGGCCCAAGGAACAAATCCAGGGCAGAGACAGAACAGATCTTGTTGACCCAGGCTCTGGACTCTTTCCCACAGAGGTGAGGAGGAGAAGAGCGGCAGGGACATCTTCTAAGTGAGGAAATTTCATTTAGCACATGTAGGTCCACAGGGCCGTCCTCTGAATCACGGCTTCCTGTGTCTTCGAAGCAGGGTCTAGAAATGAGCTTGTCACATTTGCTTCTTCCTCGGATGCTGAAAGGTCCAGGGCTGCCCTAAAGGTCCGAAGGCTACTCCAAGAACATCAGGCGGGCCAGGCTGTGGGCTCCCAGGCCAGCGCATCTGGACTCAGGGCTGGACTGCAGCCATCCAACGCAGGTGTGTGTGGCGTGTCCAGCTCCAGGAGCCCACCACCCATTTGAACGCTGTGCTGTGGACTTACTTTGTTTAGGGTTAAGTGACTAAATCACCGTGAAACTGAAAGTACTCCTTCTAGATCTGACGTTTTCCCTTTTTTCAAAACAGGCAGCTAGATTGGAAATCATGCAGAATAAACCATAAGAAACACATGTACAGAGCCAAGCAACTGACTTGAAATAGGATTCCAGTCTCATCAGTAAGCACCTAATTGTGTGTCCACCACTGCAGCTGTTGCTGGGAGTTTACCGGGAGGTTCTGCCTTCACAGATATCTAGAAGTAAAACTTGTCATCCGTTTCTCCTAACTTCTTGCTGAAAACATTCACAGCCTTGAGATGGGACATTCAGTGTTCCTGATTGGATTTGGGGGTGTGGAGATCTCCCCAGATTTCAGGGCCCCCACTACATTATATCAGTGCCCACAGCCATGCACACACCTCTGGGTGGATATGACAGGCCAAGTCAAGGGGGACAAATGACACCGATTTGTAGTGTCACTACAGAGTTGATGGAGGGCTCTCAGGGAGCTTCTGCACTGACCTCAGCTTGATGAAGACAAGGTAAAGCCCAGAGAGGCTGGGGCACTTGACTGAGGGCTTCGCAAGGCTGTCCTGTGCTCCAGGGCTGCTAGCACTCAAAGGACGTGGGTCTGCTGTGCCCTAGCTGGGGCCACCTTAGAGGAGTCTGGCTCAGGGTGGCTACAGCTTCTGTCGGGGTTCCAGTAGGGCCTGGGGCTGAGTTTCCCAATGTGTTGCCCAACAGGCCCCAGTGCTGTGGGCCACCCTCTGTCAGTGTTCTCCTCCCTTTCACTGATGGTGAAATGGTCATTGTTCTTAGGAGTCCTAGCTTGTCTCTCTATCCTTGGAGTTCAAAGGGACTTGAGAAACCATCTGGTACAACTTCTCACCTAACAAAAGGGTTGAAGCCATCACGGAACTCTTGACTGAATTGGCCTGGCAGCAGCTTGTCCATGATGGCCTCCTTTCTTTGGTTGCACTTCTTTGCTCTAGGAGAGGGAAGAACATGCAGGATAATGCCCTTGACTTTCCTGACATGACTGTGCACTGTCACGCCACACTCCTGCACCACGGCCACCTACACTGCGAATCTGACGTCTACACCAAGGGCCGATGATCACCCGGAGCTCATTTTCAGTGGTGAGCACAGTGGTGGCTGTTCCAGGGTCCTCAGGCCGAGCCATAAGTTAAGTGCTCATTCCCAGGCATTCTCCCTTCCCTCCCTGGTCACTCCCTCTGTCTGAAAGCCCGTTTCCCTGGACTGCTGATACTCCTGCTCTTCACTCTGAAGCCCCCGGTCATGGCCATCTACAAACACAGCAACACACACACACACACACACATTTCACTCACATACCACACACACTTGTATGTGCATGTACACCACACATACTACATGCACTCACACAAGAACATGCACACACAACACACATACCACACACACCCCACATGTATCCCCAAACATATGCATACCACAACCCACATATATGTACACACACAGCATTCTAGATCAAACATAGAGAATAATAAATGTGAGCATGTGTATGTGTATATGCACATATGTGTATGCCTTTTAATAATTTAAATTATTCACATTAATAGGTCTTAATCCTGTCACAAACTTTTGCATGTTAAGAAGTCAACTAATTATCCCAAAGATATGTTTATTTTGCATAAATTTGAAAAGTAGTCATTTTTAGTTTCCTGACTGTTTTACAAAGTTTTATTTAGTGTAAGTATCATAGGCATACGTGGTAAATATTCAGAGAATACAGAAGGAAATGAAGTAACATATGAAAGTCTCTTTCATGAACTTCACTCCACCCTCAGCTCTGGTCCCTCCACTCAAAGGGAGATGCTACTTAGCAGCCTCCTATGTAAACCTCCAGAGAGATGCTATACATATGCCATGTATGTCTATGCTGCAAAAGCCACACTCATTGAATGATTTTACACCATTATTCACAATGTTCAGCCACTTGCTTTTTACACTTAAGTGTAAAAAGCTTCAAGTTTCATCTACAGTCATAACATACAGATCAACCAGAGTGTTCAATAAACAATGTTAATAAATAACTGAATTTTGTTGTCACATTTAAAATGTGTAATATTTTCTACACATGCAAATTATATCTCAAACACATGGTTAAAAAAATAAAACTCGGCTGTTAATTACCCCATGCCCTGAATGCTGTGACCCTTATGCTGATGAACCACCCTGGGTAGAAACATTCTCTCTTCCCTCTTTCACATGGGTTGAGTCACATGAGAGACTTGCTTTCTCTACCCCAGATACAATTAGAATGGAGAGAGTATAACAGTGGAGAATTTCGCATTGATGAGTACTTAGGTTCTTTCTCTAATTTGCTCTAGTTGCACCATTACAAATAGTACCAAAAGCAGCATCCGTACACACATACATTGGCATAATTTTGTAAGCATACTTATAGGATCACTTCCTAACAGAGAAATTGCTGAGTCAAAGGATGTTTTTTTAAAAAAAAAAAACTTGATGTATATTGCCAAATCACTCTCCAAAGAGTTGCACCAATTTATATTCCCATAAACAGGTTATGAGTCGCTCATTCCTTACAGCATCACCCACATAATGGACGTTAGTCAACTTTTTGATCAAGGCCCATCTGATAGGTAAAACATGGTATTTTCTTGTTAAGATGTACGTGTATTGAATTATGATGAGATTTAGAAGCTCTTTGTGTATTAGCCAATTTTACATCTCATTTGCAAACAGCCTCCACTCAATTTTCTTTGTAGTTGTTCGTCTTTGTCTCAGGGATTTGTGTAATCTTGTTGAGGAAAACAATAGCTACTTGTCAAATATGTCAGATTGTTTTTTTTATAGCCCACTATTCTTTTTGTAACTTTGCTCCCCTATACAGAATTTAATTTTTTTCACATGGTCTCATGTTTTCATCTTTCCATATTGGCTTTACCTAAGTGTTCTTCTTTTAAGAATGGGAGAACTTGCTTTTAGGGTTCTTGTCCTGTCTTATTTATGCTCCTTCAATGGCAGAATAACCATTTAGAAGCTAGTGTCTTGATACTTTGCTCTTTAATGATTACTGGCTGCTCATATCAAGTAAAAGACTCACCAAAAAGCACTGAGACAAATGATGGCGTTAACTTCTAAATAAGAGGGAAAAAAAGGTCTCTTTCATTCCTAGAGGCATTCTAGAAGACAGGGGCTGTTTCTTCTATTTTCTCTGATCCCACATGGATTCATAAAGGTGTTTAAAAATAGTTGTTGGAAATCAAAGAAATTAAATGGAAAAATATTCCATATCATAGCTACAAATACTTAACAGTGTCCCAGTCAACTAAAGCCATCCACAGACCCACAGATCTCTATCAACATTCCAAAGGCCATTTTGCGGAAATGGAAAAATGGATCCTCACATTCATATGGAATTGCAAGAGACGCCTGAGTAGCCAAAACAATCTTAAAAAGGAAAAAACAGAGTTAGCAAATTCACACTTCCTGATTTAAAAAGATACAATAACCAAAATCGTGTAATACTGGCATAAAGATAGACATCAAAATTAATGGAATATAATTGAGAGTTCAGAAATAAACTCATACATTTGTGGTAATTGATTTTCAAGAAGGATGCCAAGTGCATTCAATGGGGAAAGAACATTCTCTTTAAAAGATGGTTCCAGGACAACAGGATATTCACATGCAAAAGATGCACAAAACTAACTCAAAATGAATCAGCAGCCTAAACAGAAGAGCTAAAACCATAAAACTCTTAGAAGAAAACAGAAATACATCTTCATGATCTAAGATTTAGCAATGGCTTCTTAGGTATGTCACAAAAGCATGAGTGACAAAAGAAAAAAATAGATTAATTAGACTTCATCAAAATTGAAAACTTTTGTGCATCAAGGGACATTATCAAGATACTGAAAAGAAAACCTACAAAATGGGAGAAAATACTTGGATAGACAAAATGTGGTGTATACATACAATGACGATTTTTCAGAAACAAAGGAAATGCCTTCTGATACGTTCAGCAATGTGAATGAACCTTGAACACATAATGTCAAGTGAAATAAGCCAGAAATAAAAGAAAAAAGGATTATATGATTCCATTTATATGGAATATCTAGAATAGGCAAATTCATAGAGACAGAAATTAGATTAGAGGTTACTAGGGGCTGAGAGGAGGAGGGAATGGGGAGATACTGCTTCATGGGTACAGAGTTTCTGTTTAGAGTGGTGAAAAAGTCTTGGAAATAGTGATGAGGATTGCACAACATTGGGCATATAATTAATGACACTGAATTGTATACTTAAAATGGTTAAAATGGCAAATATTGTATTTTATCTTACCACAGTTTTGAAAGTTAATAATCTATTATACCAAAACCACTGACTGACACTTTACCTGAGTGAACTGTTTGGTATGTGAATTATATCTCAACAAAGCTGTTAAAAATTATTTTTGATCTGGCCTGGCCACTAACTCTCAATCATTTCAGATTTAATGACTTCCTTGGAGAAATGTTTAGCAAAAATAACCATCCTATGTTTATCCCTATGTTTTCTTCTAAAAGTTTTATGGTTTTAGCTCTTCTGTTTAGTTTGCTGATTCATTTTGAGTTAATTTTTGGGCATCTTTTGCATGTGGATATCATGTTGCCCAACACCATCTTTTGACTAGAATATTCTTTCCCCATTGAATAAGGATGCACTTGGCATCCTTGTTGAAAATTAATTAACCATAGGTGGATGAGTTTATATTTGAATTTCCAATTATATCCCACTAATCTGGAAAGGAAGATATAGACCTCTCGTGATGTTCAGAGTTAAAAAGAAACCCTTGAGAATCTTGCTGGTATTTTAGGACAGGCCTTTGGCCCCTGCTCTTTGGAATACAGAGCACATTTTGGGTGTCAACTGTATTGCCATCTGGGACCTTGCATCAACTCTCAGGGCCTTGATTACCTCATTAGCAAAGTCAGTGGCCAAGAACGGGGGTGTCTTTAACTCCAGAATTTTGTGTTGCAGCAGTAAGCAGAGAACCGAGGAGGCCCCAGCCAACACTTCCTTTCCATCAGTTCCTTCACTCTGCTTTCACTCCTGCACCTGGCAGTGACTGGGACTTGATGGCCTATGTCGTGGCAGTGAGGGTCCTCATGGTCTGTCCCCCTGGAGTTTCATCCCACATCCTTTGCCCCATCTCAGCCAGCCACCTACAGGCATGCACAGAGACCCACACTGTCTGCCTCATCGTGGGGAACATTAAGGCAGGCCCCTATGATAGCTGGGCTGGCATATCCCTGAGAGGGCTTCAGTCACAAACAGTTTTGTTCTCTCTAACTTGGCCTTGACAATAGTCAATTTTTCTTATATGCAGGATAAATTGGATTTATCTTCAAAGTTAGCCAGCAATGCTAAATGCTGGTTTAAAAGCATTTCTCCACTGCGGTAAAGCAAGCAAGTCCTCCATGTGACTCAACCCATGTGAAAGAGGGAAGAGAGAATTTTTCCACCCAGTACGGTTCATTCACATAAGAGTGACAGCATTCAGGATATAGGGTACTTAAAAGGAGGTTTTTTTTCCCCCCTATGTGTTTAAGATATAATTTACACATCATACAATTCACTCATTTCATGTATGCTATTTAATGGCCTTTAATGTATTCACAGAGTTGTGTATCCATCATAACAGTTCACTTGAGAACATTTGCATTATGTCAAAATAAAGAACCCTCCCCCTCTTTTCCACCTCAGCCCTAGACAATCACTCCTCCACCTTCAGATTCTAGTAATTTGCCTCTTCTGGAGATTTCCTTGAAATCATTTCATACAGGCCAGGCGTGGTGGCTCACGCCTGTAATCCCAGCACTTTGGAAGGCCAAAGTGGACAAATCACCTGAGGTCAGGAGTTCGAGACCAGACTGGCCAACATGACAAAATCCCATCTCTACTAAAAATACAAAATTAGCTGGTTGTGGTGGAGTGTGCCTGTAATCCCAGCTACTTGGGAGACTGAGGTAGGAGAATTGCTTGAACCCAGGATGGGAGGTTTCAGTTAACCGAGCTCACACCACTGCACTCCAGGCTGGGAGTCATTGCAAGACTCCGTCTCAAAAAAAATGGTTTCATACAACGTGTGGTCTTTGGTGACTTGCTTCTTTCACTTAGCAGAATGTTTTTAAGGATATTCCGTGCTATAGCATCTTCACCCCTTCTTTGTGCGAAATAATATCCCATTGTGTGGATCTATCACCTGTTATTTATTCATTCATGAGTTGATGAACATTGGGTGCTTTCTACTTGTTCAAGATTATAAACAATACCACCTTGAACCTTCATGCACACATTTTTGTGGGGATAAGAGTTTTAACTTCTGAGTATATACGCAGGTGTAACATTGCTTGGTCATATGGTAACTCTATGTCCAACCATTTGAGGAGCTGCTAGATGGTTTTATAAAGCAGCTGTATCACTTCAGATTCCTACCAGCAGAGCATGAGGGGTGGGATCTCAAACAGTCTTTAAAATACAAAGCCAGTATATATGTATACCATGAAATACTATACAGCCATAAAAAGGAATGAGATCATGTCCTTTGCAAGGACATGGATGGAGCTGGAAGCCATTATTGTTAGCGAACTAACACAGGAACAGAAAACCAAACACTGCATATTCTTACTTATGAATGGGAGCTGAACAATGAGAACACGTGGAACACGTGGACACAGGGAGGGGAACACCACACACTGAGGTCTGTGGTCACGGAAAGGTGGAGGGACAGCATCAGGATAAATAGCTAATGCATCCTGGGCTTAATACCTAGGTAACGGGTTGATAGGTGCAGCAAACCACCGCAGCACACGTTTACCTATGTAACAAAGCTTCATGTCCTGCACATGCATCCCAGAACTTAAAATAAAAATAAAAGAAAATTAATTTTTTTAAAAAGCCACTTTGTTTGAGTTACAATATGACTCAGCAATTCCACTGCTAAGTATACATGCAAGAGAAATTAAGACACACATCCATGCAATAACCTGTCAATGGATATTAATAGAAACGTTATTCATCATAGCCAAAAAGCGAAAGAAGCTAGTCATAAAAGCCACTTCTATGAGGTACGAGAGGAGTGAAGTTCACAGACAGCAGAGTAGGGGTTGCTGGGGCTGGAGGGGGCGAAGTGCAGAGGAAGGAGGAGGCACCGCTAATGAGTACAAGGTTTTTTCTTGGTACAAGGTGATGACAGTGTTCTAAAATTAGACAGCGGTGATAATTGCATAGCTTTGTAAATATACTCAACACTGTTGAACCATACACTTTACAAAGGTGAACTTTATGTCAACTATAAATCAATAAAGCTGCAGAGTGACAGGGGGAGCTCAGCTTCATTACTCTGTTCTTCCAGCATCAGGCTTTTTCCGGGACACTTAGGATTTAGTTAGCCTCTCTTTCTCTGCTCTCTCTCACACGCACGCATACATGCACATCCTCACTCATGTATTATAATCTTCTCCTTTTCTCTTCATCCTTCAAAAATACCAATCAAATGGAAAGTGAAGTCCCCAGTGTAGAGACACTACCATTCTTGCTGAGATCTCAAGTAGGCGGAGGCAGGGGAAGGTGGCTGTTAGGCTTCACTTCCCGGTAAACACAGGGCAGTAGGAGCTCACACGGGCCCTCCTCCTCCTATGAAAAATTCATGAAGATGTGGATAAAATGTGACACCCTCAAAAACGCACACAAGAGCCCAGCAGAAGCAGCAGAAAGAGCACTGAGCCCTGGATCGGCGAAATCCAGCAGCTGCCCCCATCTCTAGGCGCTGGTCGGGCGTGGAGTCCGGTGGGGCCTGAAGTCCAGCCGGGCAGGCTTCAGAGAGGGACACAGCCGCCTCATCCACTGTGAGACACAGTAGCAAAGGTAGGAAGCCACGTTTGCTAATTTCTGCTGGCCAGCGTAATTCTACAGAGCCCCTGACACTGTGACAGTGTGCAGCTCTCTGGTGGGATGCTTCGAAGACGAAACAGGACAGCCACCCATGTGTCTCACCAGAGTCCCTACATTCCTATAGTCAAAAAACACATGATCCTAGTCCCTGCATTTCCTACACATATGATCATGTCTGGTCGGGTATGGTGGCACATGCCTATAGTCCCAGCTACTCAGGAGGCTGAGGTGGGAGGATCACTTGAGCCCAGGAGGTCGAGGCTGCAGTGAGTTATGACGGCACCACTGCACTCCAGCCTGGATGACAGAGGGGACCCTGTCTCAAAGAAGAAGATAACGTTCGACCGGTTAGTGATTGCACCTCTATGAGCTATCATCTATAAGTGTATTCTTACGCTTAAGCCTTGCTTTGGTTTTGCTTTAACGTAACTTCCTAGCAAGTTTGATGAGATTTTGCTGGTACTGAACCCTCACCACCTGTATCTGAGCTATGGGCTGAAACCTCGCCAGAGCCATTGATAGATCCCCTCTAAAGAACTGCTCCCAGGCGACTGGCCTCTGCCTGTAGTCCTCAGTGAGACTTCCGAATAAAACTCACTTTAATTCTTTAAAAGCTTGATTATTTTATCTTTAGCTGGCACTAGAAAGGAGGGTGTGACCCATGAAGGTGGGGTTGTGGGTGCTGCCGCATCAATGATAGGACTGAGCACCCTGCCCAGTGGGCCAGCAACACTGCCAGGACACACAGCTCTGTCCAGGCATCTGTGTGGAAAACAAGACGAAGCCCAAAGAGAAGACCCGGGCTCGGTGAGGGTGAAGGGCTGAACAAAGAGGGAACAGCCGTACATGTGTGAGTCCTGCAGACACCAAGACCTCATGCCATAAAATCCTGGTTTATTGCAATGAAACTGAAAATGCTACATGACAGTTGGAGAGGGCAAAGTACTTAGCATTAAATGACACTGAAAATGCCCCTGCGTCAGTGGGTGTGGGATGTAGCTAGAGTTGTGTGGATGAGAACATGGAGCAAGGAGAGAAATACGGACATTCACAGGCCAAGATCCATCTCAGAAGACCAGAAAATGAACAACCCAGCAAACTTAGGAGAAGGGGAAGGAAGGGAGTTTGGAAGGTGAGAGCTGGAAGCGTCCGCAGACCAGTCCCAGCAAAATGGAGATCAAAAGGTGGAAAGCTACAAATAAACAACATGAGAAACAAAAGGCAAATATAACTACAGATAGAGATTTGTAAAATACAGTCAATCTTGAAAATAGAGAAAATCAAACGTAATTTTGGAAAAATATAAATTCTCAATATTGCGTTAAAAATAAACACACACCTGAGTAGTTGGGAAAATCTGGGAGTACAAAAGTCACCCCTGATAATTCCTCATTTTAACCTAATTAGAAATTAAACGACTGCTAATGCAAAATTTTAAGACTGCAAAGGGATTTTTCTTCCTAAATTTTGCAACTTATTTTCTTTAAATTTTCAAAACAAATGAAGCTTCCACCAAATTTGTAGATGCCTGAATCTAGATGCCTCATTTAATTTTCCTCTTTTTCCCATACATCTTGTGCTAAGCAATACTTATTTTGTAAGATTTCTTAAAAGATCCTGATTATTATATGGTTATTGGTCCAGAAGTATCCCCCTTTCCATCCTCTCTAGCTGGTGCATGTTATTATTCCTTTCTCCCTCCCTCCGTTCCTTCGTAATCCAGGGGCTATCCTGCTGCAAGAGTCTCTGTCATCTCTATATGGGAGCTCTGCACAGGCAAGCGGCCTCTATATAGATCATGATAAGGGGCTGGGTGCAGTGGCTCACATTGTAATCCCAGTACTTTGAGAGGCCGAGGCAGGTATATCACCTGAGGACAGAAATTCGAGACTGTCCTGACTAACATGGTGAAACCCCATCTCTACTGAAAATACAAAATTAACCAGGTGTGGTAGTGCATGCCTGTAATCCCAGGTACTTGGGAGGCTGAGACGAGAATCTCTTGAACCCAGGAGGTGGAGGTTACCATGAGTTGAGATTGCATCATTGCACTACAGCCTGGGCAACAAGAGACAAAATCCATCTCAAACAAAAACAAAAACAAATAAATCATATTAAGCAGTTTAGAAGGAAAATCCACTCATCCTGAAACTGCCTTTAAGACAGCAGGGTGGAATAGAATTTTCCAACTCCTGAGCAAAAAAAATAAACTTAAAAACTCTCCTTGGAAGACTTCAAGTATCCACTGCCCACTTGTTCTGGAGACTCTGCACTGCAGGTAACATTTCTCTGGAGGAATGAGATTCTTTCTTTCAGTGGGGTGGTAGATTAGAGCTCTATTCCTCTTACATGAGCATTGGGCTTAAATGACCTGCAGTTTCTTCAAGTTTCTCTTCAGGAATATTCTCCAACTTGGGGATTGCCACTCAATGAGTCTAGTACAGTTATTTCTCTACAGGGGTGAGAAGTCTCTCTTCACTGGAGGGCCCATACAATAAGTGACCAAAATGGGCCTTTTTGGGCCAAGAGAACTTATCTAGTGTGGTGACACGGTCTGTCATGAAAAATTAGTGTGTCTACTGGTAAGAGAGTAAAAGGAATGCATTTAAAACCTCATTCCCCTTGCACCTCTGCCATTTTTTCATGGAATCTGTGGCTTTGTTGAGGACTTTTTTCTAAGAATGTGAACAAACAAATTGTAATCATCAAACAATCTATGCAGTATACATAAAATGTTTAAGATTCCTCTCATCCTTTTTCAGTCTTCCTTCTCCAGGTCAGGAGACCTATGTCTTTCTCTATGTTCTTACCAACATGTAATAGGTAGAACATCTGTTTTTATGTCATTCATCTCTTTTTTACATTTTGTAGTTATAACTGTGGTAAAATACACATGATGTGGAATTTGCCAGGTTAACCATTTTGAAATATACCATTGAGCAGTGTTAAGGTTATTCACACTGCTGTGCAACTGATCCCCAGAATGCTCTCACCTTGCAAGACTGAAATTCTATGTCTGCTAGATACTAGCCCCTGTTTCCCTCCTGCCCCCAGCCCCTGGAAACTACCCTTTGATTTTCTGTCTCTATGAATTTGACTTTTCTCATATGAGTAGAATCATGCAGTTTTTTCCATCTGGTGACTGGCTTATTTTGCTGAGCGTAATGTCCTCAAGTCTTATCCATGTTACATAGCATATGTCAGGATTTCTGTCTTTTTAAGGGCTGAATAATATTCCATTGAATGAACAGACCACATTTTACTTCTCCACCCATCAGTCCATGGACACCTGGGTTGCTTGCATCTTTTGGCTAGTCATTCCAGACCTTTGAACAGTATTTCTGAAAGAAAACTTTACTCAATCCAAATCAACTCTGGAGGTGAAGAAAATATCCTCCCATATCTTCATGCCTGTATTTATCAGCAAGTGCATTCCCTTAGAGAGTACCTAGTGCCTGCCAGGACACCAGGGACTTCTTTCACAGAAGGAGATAAAATGGACGTAATCCTGCCATCAGGAAGCATGAATGGCTTAGACAGAATATAAAGCTAAGGAGTAGGAGTGTGAGACAGGCTCTGAAAAGAATGAGCCACGTCAATGACAGAGACAAAGGGAGGGTCAAGGCTGGTATACTGAGAAGCTGATAGTTCAGCTGAGGGTGTCAGGCTGTGGGCGCAGACATGCACATGGGTGCTTTTGGAGTGGGTGCAGGGCTTCCCATTAGAGAAAACATGCTGAATTGGAAAAGGGCAATCAGAAGGCACAGAAGAAGCGGGCATGCCAGGGGCACAATGAACTGCAGGGACAGTGGCATGAGATGGACATGAAGAGGGTTAGGTGGACCGAGGTGTGAACTAGGAGTATATTCCGCATACAAGGTATGTTCTGAAGGATTTAAGCGAGGCTGTGGCAAGACTAGGTATGTTACAAAACAGTAATGTGGGAGAAGAATAATTTGAAGGGGAACAGGAACAGAAGCAGAAGGCCGTTAGGTGGCTACTGCGACAGTCCAGGCACGAGATAAAGAAGGATGGATCTGGGGTTGCAGCGGTGGTACTTGGGAAAAGTGGTTGAATCTGAGATATATTTTGCAATTAAAAGCAATGGAACTTGGAGGGGGGAATTGGATGTAGGACGTAAGGGAGGGAGGAGATGAAGATGATGCCTTTCTTTCCTGTTTCTTTTAGTCTAGAACACTTTGTCGTGATCCCCAGTACAGTGGGCTTAGGCAGGCCCAGGGCACACAATGCATATTTGTGGGCTTGAGTTCCCCTCCTGCTCCCAAGTCCAGGAACTGCAGAATGCTGGCTGCCTCTAGCACCTTTGATTTCCTCTAAGCCTATAGGTTAGAGGATCGCTTGTGTAAACAAATGTCTGCAGGTGGAGGTGCTCAGTGGCCACTCTGTTTGATCATCCCAGGGGTATCTGGACAGCAGCATGTGCAAAATAGCCCAGAGGTATAGGGACTTTCTATTTGGGATCCACCCTCCATTTTTCTAAGTCACATGATAACTTCGTTCATTACCCATATGAACTATTTTCCCAAATGTTTGAAGTCATAAGATAGGAAGAGAGAGAAAGAACTTAAAAGCTAGAGAAGAAGAAAAATCTGAGGCTTTCTCACGTTTCAATTACCTGTCTTTTAGGGCCATCAGTTCTTACCTTAAAAATGAGAAAATGTTATTAAATTTCCCCAAGTTTCCTTCCAGCCCTACCAATTCATGACTTCTTAGAGTAATTGTCTATTTTTAGGGACAATAAGATCATGTGAGTTTTTCAAAACAAGAACAATAACCTTGTATCAACAACAAAAAAAACTGAAAATGAAATACATTTGGCATTTGTGCAACTGAAAACATAGAAGCACTACAGTAGGTGTACACCACTTCTTTTTTTGTTTTTGTTTTTCCAAATTGAAATATAGGGGCCAGGCATGGTGGCTCATGCCTGTAATTCCAGCACTTTGGGAGACTGAGGAGGGCGGATCACAAGGTCAGTAGTTCGAGATCAGCTTGGCCAATATGGTGACCTTGTCTCTACTAAAAATACAAAAGTTAGCTAGGAGTGAAGGTGCGTACCTGCAATCCTAGTTACTTGGGAGGCTGAGGCAGGAGAATCACTTGAACCCAGGAGGTGGAGGTGGCAGTGAGCCAAGATTACACCACTGCACTCCAGCCTGGGCAACAGAGTGAGAGTACATCTTAAAAAAAAGAAAGAAAGAAATATAGGAGTTCTGCTTCTGAATATGATGACCTAGTTTATAGCAGATCAATGTTCCTGCCCAGAGCCACTGAAAAAGCCAGATTAAATTTAAGACTATGTTGAAATGCACTGAAGAGCGATAAAGGCAGCTCACAGGAACCACTTTCTCAGAGCCTGCATCTGGGAGGACTGTGGTGGCATGAAGGGGCACTTTAATGGGCTGCTTTTTACTTTGGAACATCTGCCAGTTTTGGTGTGAGGCAAGAGGCTGAGAACATCATCGTCTTGGACAGAAGCAGGCTGTCAAGAGGCCCAGAAGCCAGCAGAGCTTTTAGAAATTTCACAAACCTAAAAACAGACTTTGGACCTCAGGATTGGAAGATGGGAGCAGGATTTGCATAGAGCTGGGTGGGAAGGAGGGGTGCAGTGAAGGCAGGCATTTGCTGAACTGTTCAACTGAATGATAAGAAGACTAAGAGAATTAACAGGAAGCTGCAGGAGATGCAAAAACAACTGTAGTACGTAACAGGAGGAAGCTTAAGTTATGAATTCATCTGATGCTCTATAGAAGGGATTCCTATGTGACCTCTGCCCAGGAGCTATGCTGCATGAACGTAAATTGATTACACAAGCAGTTGTAAGCCATGGATTTCTTGCTTGAAGTTTTGCACAGACAGGTATTTTCCAAGAAAATAGCATTAGTCTATTTGCCCCAAATCCCAGAATTATGCCTTAATTTATTTCCTCTAGGACCATTCCTTCACCCTCCCATAATAGAAGGAAAAATGCAACACAGCCCAACTGCTTCAACTCTGTTCTCCATGGTGTTACGGTAGGAAACTCAGAACCAGACATCTTGGGTTGTGAACCTGGCAACCCATGTGAATTTAGGCATGTTACTTTCATATATGCTATATCTGAAGAAAAAGAGGAGTGGATAATAGTACATACATAGTAGACTTGCTATGAGCATTTAATGAATTTTCCTAGCCTTGCACGTAGTAAGCACTCATTCAGTACTTATTACCATTATTATTGGCTTACCTGAATTAATACAAATATCAACTAGAAGTAGCATAAGCGGGTTTAGCAGAAACACAACTGGCTCTTGGGCAGCCTAAATTGAGGGCTTCCTGGGTGTTGATGTGGAAATATGCCGAGACCGTGAACTCTGTTAGCATAGCCCTTCAAGTCCTTCACAGATGTAAGCTGGATATGTTCAGATAGGTGTTTGCTATGCTCCAGCCAGATGTGGGAAGGGCAGCTGGTGAGTCCTGGAGAACACCCTCCTGGCACCATCAGGGCTTTATCGTGGCATGGGCTTTTTTGCCAACTCGTCTGGTGTCCTCAGCTGGCAGGAGGCTCTGGCTGTATGCAGGGCCCTTCTGCCCGCTACACACTTCTGTGCTAATGTCCTTCACACTAAGCACACCATTCAGCTGCAGAAGTCCATGCAGGTGAGCCCAACAATGTGGGTGCACCTCAGCATCCCAGAGCTCTATGAGGCTAGGACAACAGCAGGTTGGAACACAGGTAGACAGACATCTTGGAGAACCAGTGGGGCGTCTGACTGGGTTGGCTGAGTGGAAGGTAATCCAGAACGTGGCTACTGTAGCTGCTTTATTTTTCTTTCTTTCCATTATACAAGCAATACATGCTTGCTGAAAAAGAAAATCAGATAATAATCAAAAGCATGAAGAAGTAAATTAAAATTACCTGTAATTCTGCCACCCAGTGGGTCTGTTTCCTGAAAACGTGATTCATTTTGGTTTCTAAACTGTTTTCAGTACTAGAGTTTTTGCTTTGTTTTTGTTTTCCAAAATCATGGCAGATGAATGCATAAAAATTTATCCCTAGATTCCGAACTTCCAGTAATTAAATGTATGTGTCTGGTCTGCAATACACTTCATCCAAGGTGAATAAAAAACTGACAAAGTGATTTTGTTAACACATCAAATGGCAGGTCATTTGTAATACATTCAGTGACACCCTCCCTCCTGTTCTCTCAAAGGAATTTCAGTCTTACCCCAGTCAGAATTAAAAGGTAGATAAGCTGTCAGCCTACGAGCTTCCTGGTCTAATTAATTTGGGGACAGCAATGCTTATGAGACAGTAATACGCATCTGTTTTCTCCTGAGGCTATCAATTCCCTTTTCTGTATATGTCAACTGCAAACCTGAAAATAGACTTCAAGGGAAAATTTGGAACAATGCATGCTTTCTAAAAACAAAAAGAAATGAAGTGAAAGATGAAGAAAGGGAGAAGGAAGGAAGGAAGAAGGGAAGAAAGGGGAAGGGAAGGGAAGGGAGGGAAGGAAGGAAGAACGGAAGGGAAGGACAGAAGGAAGGAAGGAAGGAAGGAAGGAAGGAAGGAAGGAAGGAAGGAAGGAAGGAAGGAAGGAAGGGGAAGGGAAGGGAGGGAAGGAAGGAAGAAAGAAAGAGAGGGAAGGATGGAAGGAAGGAAGGAATGAGGGAAGGAAGGAAGGAAGGCAGTGAAGGAGGGAGGGTGGGAGGAAGAGAGGGAAAGCAAGCAAGCAAGAAAGAGCAGATGCAATGTTGTTCATTTCTTCTTTTAGTATTTCATATTTTAAAGTGAAATCTGCTGCTTTTTACAGTGCATATTTGTTCTTTGACCACACTGATGTTTTGCAAAACTTAAATTATTTGTATTTTAGTAACATCAATTGGGTCACCATTGATGCTGCACTATTTCTTTTCCCAAATATTCATTTTCCTTACAAAGTGGCAATTCGCATAAATTGTAATGTTGGAAGTACACAGACTTGAGGTTGGAAGGGAGTCAAATTGCTCAAGGTCGTTTAAGATGTTGATTTTATCTCCTAGGACTTCGACATTCTGTGCTTCAGCAGCCATCTAAAATCAGCTGGGAAGATTTAAGACCCCATTTCCTGCTCTGGCATGGACTGTCCCAGCTGCTGTCCCTCTCTTTGCAGAAGGAGGGTGTTTCTCTTCCTACGTGAGAGGAATGCCAGCACTTGAGGTATGGATTTCGTCTTTTACTGCCCCTGCAGGAATCGTGCTGCATCATCATCTTCTCTGCCCAGTACTAGCAGCACCTGCCATAGCTGGACAGGCCAGAAGGAACTCTCCTGAGAACTCATGCCCCTTCATAAGCACCTCCCCTCCCCTCTCTTTCCCTTTAGGGACCTTCAAAAGCAGCTACTTATTTTGTTCTCCTCTTTCACTTTGATCCTTTATTTCTAGCTCTATAATCTATGGTTTTTATCTCCACCATTCCACTACAAACTAGAAGTTTAGACTCCAGAAGTTCTTCAAGAGCTTTTTTGTTGATTTTTCATATTTTTCTATTAATAAATCTAGAAACACACACACACATAAACGCACACACACTTTTTAGGCATTTGCATTCTTGATGTCTTACGTTGATTGCCAATGCTGATGCCTCTCAAATCCAAAACTCCCAACCATAGTTTTGTTTCAAGCCCTAGGTCAGTATCCAATTTCTTAGTAGACCTGAGCATCTGGATCTAGACAAGTCTAAAACCTAACTCATGATTTCCTGTTTGAGCCCACTAGACTCACTCCTTCTAGACCTCACGTGTGGTGAGCAAAGCTACCACCCCACCTACTGTTCAACAACACACCTGGGGGTGACGCTAGGTGCTGCTCCCTAGCCTCTCGATTCCATTGGTCACCCACTCAATCCTACCGATTCTCTTGCTAAAACATATCATTCCATTGTCTTATGACAGGTTTCCACCCTTTCTTACCATCCACATTTATAAAAAACATTTACAATAACTGTGAAATACAACACTCAAGAAAATAGTATAAAATTCACATATATATTAGGTTGTTGCAAATGTATTCTTTTGTGTGTGTGCACTAACCTCAGAATAAACCAGTCCTCAGGTCAAGCAAAAGAACATTCCTTGAATTCTGAAAGCTTCTGAGTTTTCTCTTCTGGGTAACATCCCCTTCCTTCTTCTGAAGGCAGCTCCTATCTCAGTTTAAGAGTGATCACTTCCAGGCACATGCCTATGATCCCAGCATTTTGGGAGGCCAAGGTGGGCGGATCACAAGGTCAAGAGATCAAGACCATTCTGGCCAAGGCAGAGCAAAACTATCTCAAAAAAAAAAAAAAAATGAAAAGAGTGATCACTTCCTTATTTTTCTTCTAGTTTTCCCTCTGACACATGTGCCCTGGGTTTTCCTCTGTGAGCAGTATGTATTCTATTCCTTGATTTTCATTTCATTTTGTTTTTCATTCACAGTTATGAGTTTGAGATTCTTCCGTGCAGTGAAGCACAGTGGTTGTTGTGTAGGGTTCCATGGCATTAATACAGAGCACACTTTTTTCCCATTTGTCACTTGGGAGACACTAGGTGGTTCCTAGCTTGGAGTGGATCATAGTAACACCACTGCCTGCAGGACACTCCCTGCTATGTGTCCGAGAAACCTAGGGTGCATTCTTTGGAGTGGGATCCCAATCTCAATTGGGGCTGGTCCCAATTATCTACCCCATCACTACCGGGAGTGGAGGTACCACATGAATTCTTAAGTGATTTCTGCAATAGCAAATGAAGCGTTCTCTTTCCTTTCACCTTCGATGTCAAGGATTTTCCCAAGGTGCAGATCTGATGATGTCACCCTTCTGCATGGCATCTTTTCAGCCATTCCCCTCCACCCTTGGACAATATTTATATTTTCTAACAATGGCATTTAGGGCTGATTGTGATCAGAGCTCTGTCCTTCAATCCAGACTCCCACCCTGCCATTTGCTTATCTCAGTCATATACATCACCTATACAGAAGTGCCCCCAGCTACTGCAACATGAAAGTATTTCTTCAAGAGCTGACCCTTTACACACAATTCTTCATTTATATCAAATCCTTATGGAAGACATTCCCTAATCTCCAGCCTGAGTCTAGTGCAAGTCCCCAGGATTCTGAAATCTCTCCAGGCATTCATTTATTATAGCAGTTATCAAGTTGTATTGGGAGTATCTGTTTACACTGAATTCATTCATATCCTGCCTTCTTATAAAAAGGATTGGATAGATGAAATATAATAGAGATGGAACCATATAAGCAGGAAAGTGTAGCTACACTACAGTTTAAAGAGGGAACGTTGGAAATTAGATACACAAGCAATGGGATTCCATGTGGTCATTAAAACTGGGTCCCAGAAAGACACCTAGGACAGGAACCCCAAAGCAGGTAGGTGTGTGCCTTCACCAGATGGTGGGAATGGGGGTTGCATATTCCATCTTTGAATTCTCAGTGTCTGGCACCACCTCAGAGCAATAGGATCATGTGGGCATTGGAAGTGGATGCCCAGGTAACAGGCACCTTTAGAAATGCCATCATCTCATTCATATGCTGCAGAATGAAGTTGGTGTATATAGCTAGACGACTGAAATATTTGGAAGGATGAGTGCCATCTACAAGTCTGGAGGGACAATCTGTCAGCAGCTGTCACGAAGACTGAGCAGGCTTAGGCGCTGGGAGCAACTAACAGGGCAATGATGGAGAGCTTTTTTAAAATTAAATAAACATGAAGAAAATTTTTAAAAGTTAGCTAAAATAACTTTTTACTCTTAAATATTCACAGCTTCCAGTTTTATAACTTTTTTCACAAGGTTAGAAGAAGAACACTCAGGATTTAGGAAGCTGCCTAATAATAACTGTCTCCAATGACTTAGGGAGGACAGGCAGGTAGAAAGAGATTTGTTTTGAGACCAGCGTCATAAACTAGCTTCGTTCACAACCATTACCTGAGAGGCTGCCATCTATACAGGCCAGACGTCAGGGATGAGCAGCTGTCAGGCCACTCCTGGAAACTGCATCCCGTTCCTTCCATCTGCTCACCAAGTCCTGACCACATCATGGGGACTAACAGAACTTACCCTGCCTTGTCCCCTTCAAATATGATTTGGGAAATCAGGAAATTTTTATCTGGAGCCAGTAAGAGAAGGTTTTATTTATTCTGATTTCTCTTGAGAGGTGCACTAGATGGAAGACATCAATATTCTTTTTTATTGTTCAGCCTGACATGCTGAAGTCTTGTTAATGAACACCTTCCATCTTGCAGTTTCTCCGTAGCCATTCCATGCGTGGTGGTGATGTAAAGGTTTCTCAGAACATTTACATTTATTCAGTCAGCCAGACAATGGCATCCTGTAGGCTTACTTAAAGTTTGTCTTTTGGTTATATTGCTGCAACATGTGATTCTTAAATCCTCAAATTCTAAAAAAGTAAAGCCTGAAGGCAAGGAGGATGTGTTTGACACAATAACTCACTTAAAGGTAGACCAAAATATCTCTGGAGAACAAAACAGAAACTGAACATCACCTTAGAATAACAATAATAATTTTATTATTATTGAGGCAAGGTCTCACCATGTCACCCAGCCTATAGTATACTGGCGTGATCACTACTCACGGCAGTCTCAACCTTCTGGACGCAAGTGCCCCTTCCTCCTTGGACTCCCAAGTAGTATCCCTGTAGAATTTAAAGAAAAATACTGAGCTAAGAGATGGCACAGAGAAGGCCAGGATTACTCTGGAACCCATCACCCTGAGCCTTCACAACAGCATGGGCTCTCCTGGTGGTCACCACCTAGCTTCTCCTCAACATGATAGGAGCCACACAACTGAGCTCAGAATTCAGGATGGTCAATCCCATCTGTTTCCCACATGCCTTCATCCCAGTCTACATCTATCCTCGACAGACATCCTAGGGTGCCACTCAAAATGTCATGCCCCCTGTACAAGTTCTAATCTGACCCTATGACACATCCCTCCCCTCCACCGCCATCTTCTGACCAGCCTGAGGCCAGCACATGTCCCCAGGAGTCTGCTCTGTGCCCATCAAGCTCTCTCTGATCTTCGTTCTCATCTTTTAACAGCTGGCTATTCTCTGGGAACACCCTGTCACTGCAGACACAGGTTTGTTTTTCTTTCTCACATGCTGCCTACATCAGGATCAGGAAATGGAGTTGGTTTCTCCTCTTTCTTAATGTTCATTTCAAGCCTTTCTTCTCCCTCTCTCCTAACCAGAAGTCCTGATGCTCACGGATGTGTCTCACTGGCTGCTGCCATCCCCTGCCCCAGTCATTGCCACTGTCTCCTTACTTGGTCCTTCTCAGTCATTTCAGACACTAGATCCAGCCACGGCTTTGTGCACACTTTATCCTGATCATCATCTGCAATTCTGGTCTTCTACACTGGTGTTGCCAACCTCATGGGTGTCTAGGGTGGCCATATGTCATGGTTTCTCTTGGAGTGTCCCAGCTTAGGCCTGTTGTCCTGGAGTAATTGTCGTCGGCACCACTTTCACTCTCATGCCTCCTCATTTGGAAAATAAATTATATTGGTGGTTTTGTGGTTGGCCAGGTATCTACTCCTTTGCCACTCCTTCCTCTTCATCTACATTCTCCTCTCTCTCACTTCCACCAGTCACTCCTCCATCATATCTGGAATCTTATGCTCACCAATATATAAGGTCTCAACTCTGAGCATTCAAAACATGAGTATTGCCTCCTATTCTTTCAGTTGCAAAGCAATTTAGACTTCACTGAGATCTTCCATTCGACGATCCCTTCACTTTCTCTGTGAGCTCTCATCGCAATCAACTTCCCAATGCCCCCTACTCCAGTGGAATTCCCTGCTCAACCCTGACCTGCTTGAGTGTAAGTATCTTTCTTCCTTCTGTCTGCATCCAAGCAGAACTTGATTTTAAAACTATCACTCTACGAGACTGACTGGTTTCATCTTAAATCATGACTACAAACCTCAAATGAGTAATGATCCTATGGACCAATCCTATTCACGTTCCCCCATCTGCAGTCTGCCAGTGTGTCAGGCAGTGGCCTTGAAGACAGAGCAGTAGAATTCACCTCATCTGGACAACAGAAAGAAAATAGATTAGAAAAAAGAAAATGAAGAGAGCCTCAGGAACCTGTGGGACTCTGACAGAAGATCCAATACTCATATTTTGGAAGTCTAAGGAGAGCGTGGAGGTGACAGAGTATTCAAAGACATAAGGTTTATACATTTCTTTTACATAAACAAAGGTTTATATATTTTGCCAAATTTGGGGAGTTTTCTGCTATTATGTCTTTGGATACTCTTTCTTTGTTTACGTACTTTGGGATTTGTTCAAAAAGCTGAACAAATCCCAAATAGAATATAGCCAAAGAAATCCAAGCCAAGATATGTCATAATTACACTTTTGAAATCTAAAGACACAGAAGAAAATCTTAAAAGCAGAGAGAAAGAAATGATGCATCATTGTGGGAAAACACCCACTCAAATGACAGCAGATTTCTCATCGGAAACCACAGAGGCTAGAAGAAAGTGGTATAGCATTTTTCAAGGACTGAAAGAAAAGTATTGTCAACAATGAATCTAAACCCACTACAATTATCCTTCAGGAAAATAAAGATCTTTTCCTATAAAGGACATCTAAAAAATTTGTCTCTAAAAGACCTACCTTGAATGATTGCTAAAGGCAACTCTTCAAGCTGAAAGGAAAAGCTGAAAGGAAGAACCGTGGAGTATCAGAAAAGAGGAAGGAACGATGGAAAAGGTAGGTATACGGAGACACAAACAAGACTAGGCTTTCGTCTGTGAGTTTTAAAAACCATATTTGGTGAGTGAAACAAACATAACACTATCTAATACTCAGATGAGATTTAAAAATGGGATGTGTCTCACTGGAAGTTAGGTCTATTTCACTTGTAGTCATAAAATACAAGGTTTAATATTACTCATTAAAAAAAAATGAACTCCTTCCTCAACAACACCTTCCCATTTTCATCTCTCCGGCATTTCGCAGCAATGCTTCTTAGAAGAGTTTCACTCACCATCCCACCCTGATTTTGTTTCCCTTCACACCACTCCACCCAAAAGGATCTTTTCAAAATCCTTTCTGGCAAGAATAGACAGCTGATATTTTCCCAGATTGTCTTCTAGTAATCAATTTTCCTGTCAGCTCTCTCTGATGTCAGGATTATTCAGAATATGTATTTTCTGAGTCATCCTCCCTCACTGCCTTTGGTTCCTTGACAATGGAGCTTACACATTAAAGCACAAATCCTCCTAATGTTTCATATGTTGGCTTGGATTTCATCATTCGTAACAATTTGCTACCTTGAAATTAAAACCCCCTCACATCTATGAAAGGCTTAGCTTTAAAACAGCACTTCAACCAGACAGTTAGCCCTGTGGGGAATGACATAATTGCCCAAAGAACCAAGCCACAAGTCTTTTACTATACAAAGAGTGAACACTTGCAAGAGTTAAGCCTTGTTCTATTTTCACTCTTAATTTCTTTGATGCTGCAAAATTATGGCACTCCTTGATATGCGGCAAAATCAGAATCTTCTTATTTTTTCTTATGTTGACAGCACTTTGAACTGAACTATTCAGAGTTCAGTATTTTGAGTCTTTCAAGATCAGTTTCAATTTGTAAAGATGCACATCTCAGTACAGAACAACCTCCAGAGGAATGAGAGCTGTCTAAAGCTTAGGAATCCTGTTTTGCCGAATCACAATGAAAAGGAAAGGAGATGAGAATACATGGGTATATGTATCAAGTGCGTGTGTGTGTGCGCATGAGAGAGAGAGAGAGAGAGAGACAGAGAGAAAGAGCGAGAGAGAGCAAAGCAAATTAGAATGAAAAGACACACTTTAAAAAATCCATTGGTCTGAGTTTAGATGTTTACTTAGGCAAGTCACGTAGCTCCTCTGAGCCTCATGTGTGAATAAGAGGATAATGCCCATCTTGCAGGTTGGTGAGGAAGTTGTCCATGTTGAGCACTAAACCTTGCTGCTCTCTGTTCTCCATGAGGAAGACTCAAAAATTAGCTATTTCTGGCTTTGCTGGGGCGTTGGTGTGCCACACTACTCATTGTGGCCATGGATTAGGAGCAGAGAACACCTCAAGGTTGTGCATTTGATTTTCAATGTGAGGCCACACATTGAATGCTTGCCTGCCACATGGCCAGCATTCAAACTGCTGCCTTTGGGCCTGGCCTCTGAGCAGCAGGGATGAGCAGAGAGCCTTGCTGATGTGCATTGTCATGTTCCATGGACTGGAACTAAATCTTGGTTGTTCGAAACCCTGAGATGTTCAGTCCTATATTTCCAAGGCATCATCAAACTTCTGCCACATCTGGTGACTGTTACAGTGATGAAGGTCGGAGAAGCTCATTGGGTGGGGACGTTACAAATGCTGATATTGCTCTTGCTGTGAAATCCATTCTTACTGATTATTCCCTGTCTTTAGGAGAGTGTTGCAAACTCTCTCCTCATACCACCCATCCTCACATAACCCCCTCCTCTTAAAGTCTCTGATGGACTCAGGTTCATGTGAAGACAGAGAACAAAGTTGATTTTCCAATAGGCACTGGGAGTCAACCCAAGTTATTTGCTTGTTGGGTGGAGGCAAGCAGCCTTAACCCTCATGGTAAGCCTGTGACAGTGCAAGTTCAGGTAAGATACCATTGTGGTTTCTCCCTTCTCTGCCAGGCCCCGTTCCCATTGCACTGACCGGGCAGTAAGACACTCCTGAATCCTGTGCCATTGAAGATCTCAGGCCCTCCTAAATGGCCTGCTTTATGGAAGGATTTTTGGTACCCCCACCACCACATCCACAGAGAAGGCAATTGTAGGCTAAGGGACCAGTGGCTGTGATGCTGCTGGTGTGGTGAGCCGCTCTGCATTGTCAAGGCCTTATGCTTGCTACAAACACCGTCATTGCCAGCTCTGCCCTTTGTCACAGTCCTAAGGGTCATAGTGGAGGGTAATGAGCAGACAGGAACCGCCCCAGCCGTGGCTGATGTTCACATCCCTCCACCTGCAGGGAGCCACAGACCTTGCTACTGCTGAGACTAGGAGAGCAGCCAGACACCATTGCTGACTCCATTCATGCTCCCTCCACCTCATTCACACCTGCCACACTAATCATCCCAGAAAGTGACTTCCACATGTCACATTTGTGTTCCTCTCATGGTCCTCCATGCTTTGCAGAGCACGGGCAAACTCCCTGTGTCAGTCAGCTAGGGCTGCCGTGACAGCACCACAGCCTGGCGGTTTAAACCACAGAGATTCATCATCTCATAGGTCTGGAGGCTGCAAGTCTAAGATTGAGGTGTCGGCAGGGTCAGTTCCTTCTGATGCTGTAAGAGAGAACCTGTGCAGGTCTCTCTCTTGGGGGTTTGCTAGCAGCCTGTGGGTTCCTTGGCATGTGAACCCATCACCCTGACCTCTGCCTCTGTCATTGAATGGCGTTCTCCATGTTTGCATCTGTCTTTGTGTCTGAATTTCCCCTTTTTCACAAAGACACCAGTAATATCTCCCTCCCCACAACGTGCTTGCCAAGGACCTCATTCTAAATTGACTGCACTGGCAAAACCCTATTTCCAAATCAGGTTATATTCTAAGACACTGGGGATTAGGACTTCAATATAAGTATCTGAGGAGGGGGTGCGGTTCAGCTCAAAACACTCCCACAGTCGAGCAACCCAGGGTCCCTTCTTTCCCTTCTTTCCCACGTTTCCAACCTTCCTTTTCCATCTTATATTCTGAATTCCAATATGCTTTCCCACCATGCCTGTGCTAGCCAGACTGCTCGAGCACTTCCCTGCCTGGAGGTCTAAGCCTTCCTTCCCAGGTCTATGCACCCTTTCACACCTAGGGAAATCACTTTTGTGAAGGGTTTTGGGATCCCTCCAACCTTAATGATATAGGTGAGTGCACTGAACTCAGTTATTTGCATATACCACAGATTGGGCAACTACTCACAGGTTTTCTTCCAGTTATCCTATCTTCCAGGGCAGCGTCCCCCTAGACTGGGCAAGAGAGATCACCATGTGAGGTGTCCAGGGACCCATAGAAGAGGCCTATGAAGAGCCTGCAGTCACCTGCCAGACAGTTTTCCCTCACCAAAGTGTGTCCCCCACAGAGCTGAGGACTGGATCTTCCCATGCTGACACCTCCAGTGGGAAAGAAAATTCTAGATTCAGCTCTGGGTGTCCAAGTCATTATGGAGGTATATTTGTCAAGGTGGAAGAAAAGGACATATTCTATTTAGCAGTTTTTAAGTTTTATTAATAACTTTAAAATATTTGGACCTATGGCGTGGGTGCCATTTGCATCTTAATCAGGGTCGGGTAGGAGTAGAACTTGGTACGGGCAATTTCTTTCCCCACCTGCTGCACTCCTGTATTCTGACATGAACTTTTACAAAGATGAATACAAACTTACCTGAAAGGAAGTTGGTCCTTTCTGGCCCTTCAGCATATGTTTAGCTGCTCCTGTTCAGTTCTGATATCATTATTCGTCCACTCTCCTGTTTTGTGCTGAAGTAATAAGATGTTTCCATGGGAGTATGCTTTTGTCCTAATAAAAGGACTTTTGGTGAACCAATAGAACAAGTCCCCAAACCTCACCTCCAAGTCGCAATGATAGTCTCATGATGCAAAAGGAAAGGTGGTTTTAGGTGGAGCAGCTAATGGGGTGGGATGTGGGAATGAGGTTTCTGCATCTCACCTGGCGCCCACTCGTGTCTGCTGTGCAAGTCAGTTTCTGTCTGCCCCCAGGCAATGTCCAGCCACCTACTGACCTTTCGTGATAGGGGATGAGGAGGAGATACTCTGTACAGCCCCCAGTGACAAAGAAGAAGCCCTCAGCTGTGGCTACTCTTGTGTGAGTACAGGGGAGGATTTCTCAACGGGCAGGAATAGCTTCTACTTGAATGCATTTGGGAATTTTCAAAGGCCTATCAGATGCCAGAAAATTAATGCAAAGAGCTTATGCTGGAAGAAGGCATTTGGTTGAATACAAACTCACCTGGATTTCTCCTTTCTGTAAATGAGAAGAGATTGTGGCTTTTCTTTTCTAGGAGCACAGGAAGGGTTGGCTGTTCCCAGGCGAGAGGGTAGCAGCCGAGCCTTCCCAGTGGTTCATACCACCTCCTTCTCCCTCCACCACCAACCCTCTCTGCCTGGGGCTTACCCCCAACCCCCTGCTCTCTTCCCCTCAAGGACATAATCACAGAGCCCCTGTTACTCTGTCATAGTTAAACTAACTTCACTTCTAAATATTCACTTGGGCAAGAAATATTCTCTTTAACATTTTTCCTCTCATTTTATTTCTCTTTGAAATCTTGTCTAAATACTTGAGTAAAACCTCTCTTCTTTTTCTCTGTCAATTCTATTTTTGAATCAGAATATTACTCCTATTGTGGTTTAAGTATAGGACTGACACACCACTTCAAAGCATGTCTGGGATAGAAAGATCTTCTATTTTATATTTTATCCAAAACACATCCTGATCTTGCTGTATGCTGCTGGCCCACTGCTAGTTGAGAGAACAACTTATCTTCACTGAGGAGAACATAGAGTCCTGGAGGTATTTTAGATGAGTGGTGTAAGTCACTTTCACTATCAATAGCTAAGTAACTGTTATGAAGCTTTTCTACAATACCATCATAATTCACGTAGTTCTGAAATAAAAATGAAGCAAGGTAATGAAGAACTATTCATCACTAAGTCAGGAGGTTTTAATCTGAGTCAGATAGACTTGTACGTAGACATATGAATCATTAATTTTACTTTTTGTGGGCAGAGTGTAATTTGTACATCCAGGACCTATCTCTTTTTCTTCCTTAGCCTCAAAACACTTATTTTATTGAAATAACAGTGAGTCCAGCTACAAAATTCATGTTTCTCAGCCCCCGCTGCAGACACTTGTGGCTGTGCTAAATTCTGGCCACTGAGATTCAAGTAGCAGATGTTGGCTGGGGCTTCCAGGAAAGTACCTTAAAAGAGAGAAGGGCTGCTGGCACACTCCCCTTAGTCCTCTCACCTTTATCTTTCTTTCTGCCTGGAATGCAGACATATTTCTTTCTTTCTTCTTCTTCTTTTTTTTTTTTTTCTGTTGGAGTTTCACTCTTGCTGCCCAGGCTGGAGTGCAATGGCGCAATCTCAGTTCATTGCAACCTCTGCCTCCTGGGTTCAAGCGATTCTCCTGCCTCAGCCTCCCAAGTAGCTGGGGTTACAGGTGCCCACCACCAAGCCTGGCTAATTTTTGTTGTATTATTAGTAGAGACAGGGTTTCACCCTGTTGGTTGAGGCTGGTCTTGAACTCCCCACCTCAGGTGATCCACCCACCTCAGCCTCCCAAAGTGCTGGGATTGCAGGCGTGAGCTACCATGCCCGGCCTGGACTTCTGTATATGAGACAAAAATAATCCCTCTCTTCTTTAAGCTGCTGTCAGGTCACTTCTGTTCTATGCAGTTGAATTTGATCCTGGTTAATACACTCCACTGCACTCAAATGCAAGAATGTCATATTATTTTTCTAAATCACACACAACAAATTTTCAAGTCCCGCTAAGCTGACTGGTAAGGAATTCAGTCTCAGCATGTGCAGCTGGCTCCCATGTGTACCTCTGGGCCTGACACAGTGCCCAGAAAACACAGTAAGGGCTTCTGGTATTTGGCCCATCAGAATGGCTGCTAAGATGCCCATTCAGAGGCATGCTTTATTTTTATTTCAGAACTACTTGAATTATGGTGGTATCACAGAAAAGATACAGACAAAGCTGCCAGGTTTGATGTGGGCACTGAGGTCTTTGGCTAAGTCTGCAGCCTGCACAGCCCAACCCAGCTCTCTGGGTGTATGAGTCAGCCACGTCTCTCCCCTTGGGTTCTATGAGCTCCAGCGCTGACCTTGACCTTCCCAAGGCCCCCCAGACTCACACCCCTTCCTAGAATCAAGGATATTCTCAGCCTCCAGGCCAACCCCTCTGCCTCCATGCTTCCAAATTCTCCTTGTTCCCTGCCCTCCTTCCTGTCACTCTTGGGGAAATGGTTTCTTAAACCACAAAGGGCCTCTCCTAAAGGCAGATGGGCATGAAGAAAGAGGATGCCCACCTTCAGGAGAGGCCCTTTCATTTGTGTGTAAGCATTTTCTTGTGGGAGACGGGGACCACTTTTCAAACTCATGAAGATTTCTGTGAACAAAGAAGACAGAGTGTGGAAGAGGCTCAAACGTCCCTTTCAGAATTTCCACATCAGCATCTCCTGCTTTGACCTGTTCTTGTTTCTATGGAATAGAGAATGGTTATAAGGGATACAAGCTTAGAAAGTCAAAAGACACAACAAAGACAGAATGAAAGGCAAAGTAGAAAATGGGAAGATTTGGATCTGAATATGAGAGAAGACAAGAAATGAGCACTGATTGGATAGGCACATAGCCCATTCCTGGGTATATTTGGCAATCACAGCACGAATGATAAGAGTCACAGGTCAGGGGCTGGGCACAGCAGCTCATGCCTGTAATCCCAGCACTTTGGGAGACCAAGGCTGGTGGATCACAAGGTCAGGAGTTCAAAACCAGCCTGGCCAATGTGGTGAAACCCTGTCTCTACTAAAAATACAAAAATTAGTTGGGCGTGGCGGTGCACGCCTGTAATCCCAGCTACTCGGGATGCAGAGCCAGGATAATTGCTTGAACCTGGGAGGTGGAGTTTACAGTGAGTCAAGATCGTACCACTGAACTCCAGCCTGGGTGACAGAGTGAGACTCTGTCTCAAAAAAAAAAAAAAAAAAAAAGTCACGGTCAGAATGAAATCACTAGCAATTATTTGCCCTTTATATAAATAAGTTAAAATTACTATAGATTTTGCTATATCACAATGCTATGAAAAAGTAGATATATCACTTAAATAGATGCCTGATGTCTTACAATCTGAAATCAGGGAGCAAGTGGAGTTTGGCAGTGAGTAATGCATGCATATAAGTCCTTATAGAATTCTAGCAGTGCCCTCTAACTTGAAGTTAAGATGTTTAGCTCTTCGAATATTAAAATCACTGTAGAGTCTAATCATGGGTGTATCAGTCTCAATTTCTAACCATTGTAAAGCAATCTACAATTTGCTGTTCAGAAAACTCCGCCTCTCTGTTTTCTCATCTGCAACATGGGAGGTCTCCTTAGCATTAATAACTTATGTGTGTCCAAGCTTGGTGGAGGGAGAGAGCCTACAGAGGCAGGCATTGTTGCTGCTGCTGTTATAATAATGATGATTGTGTCTGGGGTGCCTGGGTGTGTGTGGATGCAGGGAGCTCAGGTTCTGATGGGCTGACTCCCTGGAACTTTCCACCTGGCACTGGGCCTGCCCAGGGAGTGGGGTTATGGAGTTCAGTCCTGTTTGGGTTTGTAGCGTGTAATGATAGTTTCAGGGCAGCTGGTGTCGTTGAATTTGGAGCTGGGTCTTGAATGTTCACCATCTGATTAATTTGCCCATCTGACTCACTCGTCAAGAGAGTCAAGAATCCTGTCTGTAATAGGGGAAACTGGAATCACTTGTTTCAGGTAAATTTATCCAAAGGCCTTATTCTCTCAAAGTGCTACCTGCAGTTACACTGGAAGAAAGCTCAGCATGGCTCTTCTGAGTCAAGTCTTGCGTCTTTTTGTTTTGTTTTTTTCCTAGGCTACTGTACTTCTTTGTAAAAAGAAAATTAATTAATGGAATGAGCTTGTTAATACACTACACTCGGGTTGCAAGAAAAGTCATGGATGAATCAAATAATGATCTTAAACTTGTGCTCTTATATAAGAGAGAAATACATTGAAAAAGGAAATGCTTGACCTCTGTGGACTGAGCCCAGCCAGGTCCCTGCTTGTTCTGAGATGATGAGAGGAGGCATGACGTGGCCGTGGAGCGCTGGAGCTGAAGGGGCGTCACCTTCACCTGGCCCCTCATTAGCTGTCTGCTATCTTCTTACAATGCTGGTGTGTCTGGAAGTGAAGTATGGGAGTGTGCCCAGCTGGAGCCCATTTTGACATAAAAGCATACAAAGTTGATGAAAAGTGCTTGCTTCTTTGTGCTCAGGTCTACTGTGATCTGTAAACCCCCCAGAGAATTCTGAGCTCAATTCTTTTCATCCCACCTGCACCATCTGATGTCTGGCTTTCCTGTGACCACAGGGCACAGATTTCCCTTGGTGAAAAGGGCTCTGCAGGAGGCAGCCAGGAGGGAGCCGAGCCAATGGGCAGTTGGGTCACACGTGTGAAGTGGGAGTGAGTGATGTGGATGATCTTGTAACTGGATGGTACCTGTGGATGGTGTCAGGCCACAGGAGGAGCACAGAAGGGATAAAATGGAGAAAGTGCATTGAAAGGTGGAGGCTGAACTAGAGAAGGTCCTTTTAGCTGAAGCTGCCCGAGCCCTGCTCAGAGCCCCTGACTCTTCGCCTGAGGGGTTTCTCTGGACCAGGCACAGAGAAGGCCTGAAGTGCAGGGGAGTTAGTGCCCCCATCTCACACGAGTACAGGCTCCAGCACATGAGTGATGGGACGAGAGCTGGGGGTCCAAAGCCTGAGTCCCAAGCCCTCCGTGGGAATGACGGGGGCCACTGCAGGTAACCTGAAATAATGTGCCTTCGCGCCAGGGGTGTGCTGATAGAGGAGTCTCGCTGGCTCTCCAGAAGAGCACAGAAGCCCTCATTTGCAGCCTTTGCTGACTTCCATGATGCCAGTTCCCTCACTGATGGCAGAGTTTGGAGGAGGAGCCATGAGGCTGACATGCCACACCGGGGCAAGTTCAGCACAAAGCTGGAAGTTTTAATGTAATGCGTTTAGTTGTAAGTTTGTATAATTTTCAACAATAGAAAACTTTCACAACCAGCTTACAAAAATCCTGAAAAATGTCCCAAATGGGCTGGGCTCTCTGCTTCCTCCCTGCCCAGCAATTCCCGCTCCCTCAGGGCTGCCAGGGCCCCTCCTCCCTTAAGTGCTCTCTCAGGCTGTTGTCTTCCTAGAGGGACTTTTAACAGTCACTCAGTCGTGTTTCACTTGTCTGTCAAAACCCAGCAGGCGGTACAGATCCGTCCAGCTCCACTCCCCATTTCTTTTTTCCTGGGAACGAATAGCACCTCTGGTCCTCACAATCAGCTCTAGCAGCCGCTGTGCTGTCAGCTCCATGCAGCCCTCAGCCACCAGTTTCCAGGCACGGTCTCCACTGCAGCCTGAACCTGAGCCGTGCCTAGGGCTGGGGCACAGCAAGGGCTGGAGAGGGTGTGAGCATGAGCGTGTGTATGTGTGTCTGTGCAGGTGTGTGAGAGTGTGTATGTATCTGTGACTGTGTGTGAGCATGTAGGTGTGAGTTGTGAGGAAGTATATGTGTGTCTACAAGGGTATATATGTGTGTGGTATGTGTGCATATGTGATTGTGTGTAAAGGTACATAAAGGTGTATACATTAGTGTGTATGAGGAACGTATATATGGGTGTATATGATTGTGTATATATGAGTGTGTATGTGAGTGTGAGCATGAATGTTAGAGTATATGCACTAGTGTGTACGGGTATATTGTATATATGTTTGTGTGTGTGTGTGCGATTTCGTGTGTATGAGTATGTGCTCATGAATGTATGTGTGTATGATTGTATATGGCTGTGTGGGTGCATGTGTGTGCAGTGTGTAGGCGGTGTGTGTGATTGTGTAAGGTAGTGTTTGAGCATATGTATATGTGTGAAAGTATATGCATGAGTGTGTATGGGTATGTGTGTGAGTAGGAGTGAGTGTGTATATGATTATGTGCATGAGTGTAAGACTGTGCAAGTGATTAAGGGTGTATGATTGTGTATGTGTGTGTGCATGCATGTGTATGAGTGTGCAAATGTGTGTGTGTGTGTCCTCAACACCTCTGCCTCTTTTCTGTAGCAATAGCACCCCACTTTTCTTGGGGTACATACCCCATATGGTCACTGTAAGCTGCCAGTCCAGATTGCCTGACACCCTGGGAGACAGAGTCCTGCCTCCTGCAGGGCAGTGGGAAACTCAGGGGCAGCAGTGGCAGAGGCCAAAGGGCAATGTCCCTTACTTGAGCCACCTGTATCACCAGGGCCCAGAGCCTCTTCATGTGATCCTCCAGCCCTCCTGAGATAGAAGCTTTCTAATGTCATTTTGTAAATTTCTTTCCTGCTTAAGTCAGCTAGGGAGACAGGTTGTCTGCAAATAGGAGCCCTATTACATAACTGTCTTGTGAAGGGGCCCCTGTTGTCCCACTAGAATTGTGAAATTCTTCCCTGAAGGTGGCCTGACAGGGCAAAGGGAAGATTAGGTCTTATCACTGTGGGGGAGGGCAGAGGGCCAGGCTTCTTGCTGAGAGACAGGAACTGTAAGGACGCTGTCTCAACAGAATTTCTCCCAAAATCCATGTATGGGACCAATCCGATAACCAGGTTAAGGACGACAGTTGTAGACAGATAGAGGAAAGAATCCCTGGAATCCAAGAAGCATGTGACATTTTATCCTGCTAACAAAAGCAATGCATTCTGACCACATACTGTGCACCAGGCCTGAGACACTACATTACTGAACCATCACAGCACCTGGAAAATAGATTTGTAAAAGGACCTTAGTATCGTATGATCCAGACAGTGCCCTTCATTCAGATGACCTCAGGGGCACAGAGATTACACAGAAACACGCAGGTCAGTGGTGGAGCCGGGAATGAATAGGGAGGGACCCACTCCAGAGTCATCAAGCCTGAATCTCTAGGGTAGCGGCCGGTAATCTGCATTCTAGCAGTCACCTCTCACGGCCCCTTGTGCACCTGTCTAAAAACCACTGCCTTATGCAGAGAGCTGGGTCAGTGCTCTGTGAAACATGGGCTGATTTCTATGTGTTCTCCGCAACTGACTTCTGAGGGATCCAGTTGGAATGCTAACAAATATACATGGGCTCCATGGATCCATCCGGCCCTGCCTGCCTGGAGAGGTCTCTCACAGCACCGGCTGGCTGCCCCTGGGAGTAGCCTCGGGCCTCCTGGCCTCCCCTGGAGACCTCTAATTAGCCTCACAGGTCACCTGGGTATGGGGACATCTTGCTACAATCCTCCTGCAACATGTGGCATATTGCCCAGGATCCATAGCTCTGGACCCTGCATCAGCTGTGGGAGCCACCTGGTATGGACCAGGCTCAAAGAACATGGGAGCCACTCGGTGTGGACCAGGCTCAAAGATCACTGCACAGAGAGCTTCCCGGTTTATTTACGTGCCATTTGTTGTGTTTCCCAGAGAGAAAGGAACAGGACATACAGGGTGGACGAAACTGGCAGGGGCAGCTATGTCATTTCAGACAAAAACAAGCCTTTTCAGAAACATTCAAATACCAGATGATTATCCTTTCCAGGGACAATGTCTGTCCACTTCTGTCTGCAAACATACTCAGGGACTGAAAGCATCTTCAAACCTGCCTATCTGGGTTAGGGAGTCACTGAGAGGGCAGAAGCCACCTTTCGAATGTGTGTGTTATGGGTGCATCACAGAGGATGAGGTAAAGGCACAGACATCTGACACTGTGGCTGTGCTTCCGTCCCTATAGTGTCAGTGACCACCTCACCCTTCTGCAGAATGGCCCCCTAGACTCACACACCACTGCTTCGTTCTGCTTTGGTCTTGATTCTTTGTTCTGTGTCTCATTTCCAGCATCTCTGGCTGCTCTTGGGGTCTTTGCTTTCCCCCGGGCAGGGGCCAAAGGGCCGGACAGCCCCACCTGTCCTGGTGGTCTCACCGCTCCTCAGTGGGCTCATCACATTCACAGAGGTCCTTCGTGCCTCCCTCACTTGTTTCCGTGACAGGAAAGATTTTGCTCATCTCTATTCTAAAAAGAGCCGGAGCCATCAAGTGGCTGGCTATGGTCACCCAGCCCCAACCCTGGGTCTTGTTGGCCTAGGATCCCGTGTTTATCTTGCGGTCATTTCGTCTTCCCCCTACTCCCGCCAACATCTTCTATTTAATCTTTCCCACAACTCTTCCTCCTTCCTGCAAAACTGAGGTGCCTATGAGGAGCTGGATGTGAGACGTGGGTGACACTTCAAACAGAAATTTCCAGAAGCACGTTAGATGCAACCTCGGACTCTTCAAAGGAGCACTGTGCAATTTTGCTTGGGGAAGGGGTGGAGGTGGGTAAAGGATCTCTGCATTTTCATCCCCTGGAACTGGCTGGAACTGGCTGCCTATTGGATGTCCCTGGAGGTATGGCATCTTTTGCACGTTGACATCAGGGTTTGGCTGTTGTCTCTGCCCTGGGCCTGCCTCCCTGCTGCCAATGCCTCTGGTCTGAATGCACTTGCTGCGAATTGCCCAGGTGGCAGTGGTGGAGCAAAGCCTGCTAGAAGACACAGCAGGAAGCATACAGCACTGTAGGGTCCCACGTGTGACAGCTGGGCATGGTGTATTTGTGAGAAGAGGCTCCGGAGCTGGGGTCTGGTCCCTGGAGGTGTGGGTGGGACACAGGGGACAGGAAGAGGGTGGGTGAGCCCAGATCCACCTGGCCTGTGGAAGTCTTAACTTCTTAGACCTATCCAAGCCTCTCTGTAGTAAGGAATGCCAGGGAAAGGTTCTGGGGACTTCCAGGTAGCAGAATGGAGGCCAGGAGGGCTGTCTTTCACAGGCAAGAAGGAGAACATAGTAGACACCCTTGGATTCAGGCTTAAAGAATAACTAGGGGCATTGGCCTTCATAGAGAGGACACAGGACTTTGTGTGACTTTGCACTTGTCTGGTGTCATGCCAAGTGACAATTCTCAAATCTCAGTTCTCCAGTTCTCCAGCACCATCTGGATGTCCAACAAGTTCACTCCATGAACACTGGAGGTGAAAGTCTCTGTTCCACGAGTCTGCCCCACAGCAGACACTGGCCACAAGGTCCAAGCATCATCCAGCTATGAAATCAGGGGCTCCTGTGACCTTTCCCCAGGCTTAACACCCTGTTAGAACGAGTCACAGAACACAGGGAAGCACTCTACTTACAATTACGGTTTTGTTATGAAAGATACAACTCAGGAGTGGCCAAATGGAAGAGAAGCATAAGGGAAGATATTGGGGGAACAAGTTTCCCTGCCCTCTCTGGGTGCACAGCTCCCCACTTCATGTAGATGCTTCTACTATCCTGGAATTTCTCCAAACCCCATTGTTTGGGGATTTTGTGGTCTTTGAAGAGTCCAGCCACCAACTGTCTCATTAACACACAGAAGACAACAAACTCCCAGGGTTCCAGGAGCTGTGTGCCAGTCCGGGATGGAAAGAGATCAGGAGGTAGATGGATGAGCAGGGGCATTTTCCTGGTCTATCCCCAGCACCAAGCAGAGCCCCCACAAAAAACAGGCTGTCAAGGCATAGGCAGGGCTCATGGTGGAGTCCCAGGTATGGAGGTGCTGCAGACCATCTGTACCTCCAAGGAAGCAGATGCTGCCAGGGGCACGGATCGCCCGAGAAAACCTCGAGCTACTGTTGCCCGACTGAAGGACCCTGGCTGTGAGCAGGGCTTGCTCAGAGGGCCCTGAGCTCTCTCAGGCCAGCCCTGGCCACATTACAGCCTCCACTAGCCCTGCATCAGGTTCTGGGACTGCCCAGAGCCACCTCCCTGTGGTGGGGATGAGACTTCTCAACTTCTCTCAGACTTGGGAGGCCACCCAAGGTCTCAGGTTGGAAGGCTGCCTTAAAAGATGCTTGGTTTCTAGTTCTTAATCTTTGGGGATTTGGGGGAGGCCAACAATGTGTAGTTGTATGGTGCATGCACATAAATATGGCATGTGTGTATATCTGTGCTTGGTATGTGCATATGGATGGATGTATATTGTGTGTATGTATGGGGCACCTGGTTCATAACATTTGTTGGTGTCTGTGGCATATATCTTCCCATGACAGCCAATGGGAAGCCAATGCCATGTCACCAAACACAGAGCTGGAAAGAGTGTGCAGAGCCACTACCTAAAGTCTGGTGACATACATATATCACTAGACAGATAAACAGACACACAGCCTCGAGAACACTGATAATTACACAGCGTGGCAGTTATTACCTTGAATTTTAATCTAATTTATTCCATTGCAAGTCTATTCATTTTAATATTTTTTTCTGGTGGGCACAATTTTGGCTCACTGCAACTTCTGCCTCCCAGGTTCAAGCGATTCTCCTGCCTCAGTCTCCTGAATAGGTGGGATTATAGGCATGTACCACCACAACCAGCTAATTTTTGTGTTTTTAGTAGAGACATGGTTTCACTTTGTTGGCCAGGGTGATCTCCATCTCTTGACCTCATGATCCGCCTGCCTTGGCCTTCCAAAGTGCTGGGATTACAGGCGTGAGCCACCACACCTGGCCCATTTTAATTTTTAATAATGGCTATGTGTAACAACTGGTCCCGAAATTCACACACATTTGGCAATTGACCCCATCAAGGAGATATGAATTGGCCTATGCTACCCTGGATTCATTCTCTGGCTGCGCTTTGTGGCCAATGTGCTGAGCCCTGCCAGCCTCTTTCCTCAAGAAGCTGGGAGTCTGGTAGGAGCTGGAGACGGGTTCACTGGGGTTCACTGGGGTCCCTGGGTCACCCAGCATGGGGCTGCAGAGGGAGTGGGGGAGACACACGTGGAGGCCTCCTGGCTCTGGGGGTGGCTTCACACTCACTCGGGGAATTGTTCTGAGGGCTCAGGCTTGAGGCCCCAAGTGCAGTTTTCTTTTTTTAAAGTATAGTATTAATTTATACTTGTTTATTGTTTATCCAATAAATGGTATTCCAAATAGCAAGGCCCTAGCCTGAAGGGTAGGGGAGGAGTGTGGATTCTGTTCTAAGCATGTCGCGGCATCTGCTTACATACTCATGCATATGCACATGGGTATATATATATATCCATGTCTACATCAGACGTGGGCACTTATGACTTATAGGGCAGAGCCAAAGATAAAAGGCAACACCCAGCTCCATTGTGGAGGAATCTCACTTGGGTAATACAATGGCAAAGAAAACTAGAGAACTAATGGCCATAAGACTCAGCCCAGCTGTGCCCCTGTGAGGGAGGAGAGATTCAGGAGTGGGGTTCTGTAAAGGGGCGGGAAGGCTCTAGATTGGGCACTGGGGATTACAAGCGTGTTTGCCTTATAGGACTTCATTAAGCTTCATGTTTGCTATATGCAGCTTCCTGTACTTGTGGTACACTTAACAATAAATGTGCCACATTTACTGTTAAATATATAATTTTATATATATGTGTAGATATCTCTCAATATATAGGTACATATGTGTCTGTATGTGTGTGTTGTATGTACACACAGAGACATTAGAGACATGTATTCTCTCTTTCACCTGAGTTGGGAGAAGGTTTTGTTGCTGGGTCCTGCTGAGATAACCGGTTTGTCCAGTGGCTTGCTGGCCTTGCCAGGCTATGCTGAGCTGTTACTTGATGACTGGCAGGTGGTGCCTGGACTAGAACTGGTCCCAGTGCTCTAGGTGGAACCAGGGTGAGCAGCCCTTCTCCTCCCCTCTCCCTCAGAAGGGGTCGCAGCCCAGGCTTCCATGCACGTTCCTTACTGTGGGTTTACCAGGCTGCAGCTCTGAGAAGGTTCTGACCTGGAAAATGCTCATGGACGTGTGGCCTGCCCTGCCTGCAGGTGGCTCTGATTTCCCGACCTGTGCACAGGAGCGTAGCCCCTGCAGGCTTTGAGTTTTCTGGTGAGAAATGTTGGGGCAAAAGGAGCTTGAGCTGGTCCCCCAGCACCTCTGGGACATGCGGAGCCCTCCCCCTCCCCAGGAGAGGGGCAAGACTGAGATGCCCCCTCTGCCCCAAGGAAGTGCACACTGGGGCAGGGGTAGGAGACACTCAGGCTCAGTCTCCACTTTCCGGTCACGGGCCTGAGATCACGGAAACCTCAGGGCTGCTTCCTGTAGGTCCGAGTGGTTCTCAGCAGCAAGCTTTCACTTTCCATGCTTGGCTGACACAGCTGGGTGCTGAGACTGAAGAGATAGCCCACCTGTCCTTCTGCCCAGAAAGTGAAAATACCTGAGAAGGAGCTGGGAGCGACTGGGGACAGCCAGATGAAGGTCCAGTTCTAGTGTCGGGTCCCTGAAGAGGGAGCGCTGTGGACCAGCTCCTTGGCACATGCTCATGGGGCCTGCCTGGCACCGGTGCAGGGGTCAAGGTCAGAGTCCACTGACTGCTGGGAAGGCTGGCATTGGAGCTACACAAACGCGCTGGGCAGCGTTAAGCACTCAAAATCTATTTTAAGCCTCGTGTAAACATGCATGAGGCAAAGTCGCCCTCTCCCTGCTTGCTCCTGCAAAAAGAGCTGTGCTTTGCATTGCCAACTTCTCAGGGTTCTCGTGGAAGTTAAGCGAGTGTTGTTTTGATTTTTTTTTTGTGGAGGTGAAGTGAGTTATAGTCTTGTTATTTTAATAAGTCACAATATTTACAAGTTCATTTCTTTGAACTGTGAGAGGGGGTTATTTTGTCTGCAATTTTGAAGGTAAATAATTTTCTCTTATTTCACCATCATTGCAGCCAGATATTTTTGTTTGGTTTGGTTTTCAAAGGAAGGAAGAGAAGGGAACTAGCTTTTATGGAATCTCTTTGCTCTGTCCTTGTCAACACAGGAGTTGTGCTTCCATTACCTTCTTTAATCATTTTCATAAGGATTTTTGTATAAATGATAAGAAATAAATGGTGGTTTTAAATTTGTTTTTCAGAAAGAAGTAATGCATGACTCTGATTTGCGGCTGGAGGATAAATCCGAACCATTTCAGTATGATGTCATGTAGATCTCATCTCTCAGCGTCAGAGTTGCCTCTCCTGGCTTTTGAACTTTAAGTGTTCTGAGTGGAAGAAAAATGGAGACAACAAATTTCCATGCATGGATTCAAAGAATCCTCATAGTATACAGACTGCTTTCCCCCCAACTTTGTATCTCTCTATATTCTTTTTGTTGAGTTTTCAACCACATAGGGTTGCAATTCACCTTCCCACATTACATTTTTCATCAATATTTGGAGGCCTATTTATGCAAATATCAGGAATTATCAGAACTCCCTGCAACAGGAAACCTGACCCCCTACTCCCTTGAAATGCAACGTGATAAAGAGTCACTTGCCAAAATAACAAATCAGCTTCCCGGAACACGCTTGCTGAAAACCAGGAGACGTCAGCTTGACTTCTGCCTCGTACGCAGGAAGGCTGACCTTCAAAGATCAAACGTCGGCCCAAATCTCCCTTCGTCTCGTAATGCTCCTGCTTGTCGTAGCTCCTGTTATCATCAGGCTCCGGGCCAACCATCCATCAGGTCAGAAGAGAGTTAGGTACAAACCCTGAATTATTTTGAAATATTCTAGTTTGGCTATAATGAATATATTTTAAATAATTTTGTTAATTTTATTTTATTCACCTTGAGTTATGTAGGGCATTTTGTTTTGAAAGTTTGTGGTCTGAAACATTTGGTATTTTTGTAATTAATTTTTTGAAAAATAGGGCCCACTGGCTCCCCACATCCTGTAATTGTAACCATGTAATTGTTATTTAATATTGTTACTCCACATCCTGAGTAAAAAAACAATTTTAAGTAAAACTTCTTGTTAGGCCCCCCTTCTCCCCTAACCTGCTCCTTCTGCTTCTATAATAATCTGCTTACCGCCCCCGACCCTAAACTGGTATAAAAATGTTGACTGCCCTTTATTCTTGGCAGAGAGGTTTGAGCTCTAGCTGACTCTCGGATGTTGGCATAAAGGTGGACTCTCCAAACTCAGTGCGTGGTGCTTCTCTTTAAACTCGCTCAAATATGACATTTGGAAACCCCAGTGAGAAAAACTGCTTCTACTTAAACTTGCTCAAATATAACAATTTCACCCTTGCCCTGCTGGTGTAGACACTGGGTGTTATGGCTAGGTGACTCGCTGTCTTTCACTCTGAGCCACAGCTTTGCCAGAGTAAACTAAAACAGAGACTTCAGAGCATTATAAAGTATGCCATTTTTTTCTATATAGAACTAAAGACACAGGGGAGAGAGAACAACCTAATTAAAAAGACAGTGCCCTTTTAGTGTTCATATTAATAAAAGAAGAGGAACAGTGCCAAGGAGGGTGCTTTGTGAGGATGTCAAGGCTGCCTGTTCCCTGCTTTACATGGCATGTCTCTGACAAACGGAAGCCACAGAAGGGGCACCCTGTGGAGGGCACCAGGCAGCAGAGCAGAGTCCCAGACATTCTGGATGCTGGGGTGTCATTTGGTGTTTTGAATTAACCAGGAGCCTGGGAGGAGGCTGTCGGGATCATTTTCAGGAGGGCGGTACCATTTGGTTCTTTCTGAGAAAAGGGCCACTGCCCAAGATTTTCCTCATCTGCATTCAAGTAGCGGATGAGACATGGATAATAATACACACTCCAAATCTTTTCAGGGATTTACGGTCTCTGTTTGCAGTGTTGTGCTGAATTGGATCACGACATGCACAGAACTGCTTTGAAAATTATTTTATAGAAGTAATTCGTTACTAAAACTTTTTCATTTGAAAAGCAGTCCAGCCAAAGTATCAACAATGGTAGCTAGGATAAAAATAATTACTCTGGATCCCAAGCCAAGATGAACATATAAGTATTACCATTGATTTGGGTGCAATATCGACCCCTTGCCTCTCCCCAGCCTCCTCCATCCTGGGATCCCAGATGTGCCTGCAGGCTTCTCCCTGGGAGGGACAGATGTGAAGTGCCTAAACGCTTAGTGGTTTCATTCCAGGGCACAGTCCTATCATCCTGGTTACTGATGCCAGAGGAAAGCAGGAAGGGCGGAGGGTTGGGTTTGCAGCATCTGATGGAGATTGCGGTTTGGAGGTTGTGAATTGGTGTTTTGTTCTACAAAAATAATGAACATGGTAACCATAGAAACCCAGTAGAAGGGTGTCCAAGAGGCTAACCGACCCTGTCAAACGAGTGTTTCTCTATGATGACTTGTAGTGATCTTGGTAAATTGTGCAGGGTTTCTTTCTGGGGACAGCAGGAGTTGTGACAAGATGCATTTATTATTCCATCCTCACGTGTCAGACTGACAAGGACTGCTGTGTTGTTGCTATGAGCTGGCCGCATACCAGCACCCACAGCTGCAGGCCCATTGCAACTGCTTACTTGCAACAGGTGCTGTGTTTTAAGACCCAGACCCCAGAACCTGGATTGACAGAGGGGCCAGCTGCCTAATTTTTGGCTAGCTGTTTTTTATCTGTGGAGTGGTGCCCCTCTGAAGAGATCAGAGCATGTGAAACTCTATCCTCATGCAAAGGACACTGTCCTAATTTTTCTTTTACTGGAGGCAGCAAGTGCCAGAGAGAAGGCTAAGAAAGGCTTTGGGCCAGTTGCCCCAGCTTGAAGACCACAATGCCAGGCCAACCTGGGTAGTGGCTGGAGTTTCAGGAATTTACAAGCAAAGAGTCCAAGTGCTGAGTGCCTTTGACTAGTAAGGGTGTCTTTATCCCAGTTGGCAGAGTTTGGGTAAAAAAAAAACAACAACACAAAATGGCAAACAGACCTTTGCTTTTTAGGCTCAACTTTGCGTAGCACAGTGCATTAGCTTAAAATGTCAACAGTGACCATTGCCAGATAGATGTACTTCCCGAGAAAAATACTGGGAGCAGTTTCTATTCTGGGAGACACTTTTGGTGAACAAAAACCTTATTCCAGTGCTACTCATCACTATATTTAAACCAAAGCGGGGGAATGTTTTAATAGCAAAAAGGCATTTAACATTTCAGCTGACTCGAAGCCCAGATTCTCCAACAAGTTCTTTGGTGCTGGTGGTGGCCTGGACTCATGGGTGTGCTTCTTCACAAGGGGTTGTTCATACCATTCAAGGGTGATGCCTAAATGTATATATTCCTTTTTCAAATATGAAAAGGACACAAACTTTCAGAAAACCAGGCAAACACACAAAAGTAATTAAGTAAAATATATGTATAATTGAAACATAATCTCCTGATTGAAAACTGATGATTCTACCTATTTTTATTTGTAGTCGTTTCTCAGGGGAAAGACTTAGGAGTCCAGAAGAACTTTCTGGAAGGTGGGTCTCCATCTGATCTGTAGTGACAACCAGGATCAGGAGAGAAAAGCTTAACTGGACAGTTCAGAAGCAGCAGGGTAAGGCCGTGCAGGTGCTGGAAGAGCATGCTTTGATCAAAGGAGCCTTGGAAAGCCACCATGAGTGCCTGCCTGGGAGGTGCCTCTCATCCCCAGGGGATTGGAACCTCCATGCTTCCATCTCTCCCAGCTCCCACCCTTCCCCTTTGGAGCTCAATAGCTTCCTGAGTTCCATCAGAAACATGCTGTCTCCCTCAGCAAGGCAATTGGGTGTGTGTTTTGTGAGATGAGGACTGGGAAGGCAGGCAGTCTGTGAGAAGAAACAGGGATGACTCTCCCGACCTCCTGGATGGCTGGGGGCATGGCAGGAGGACCCTGTACATTCAGGACCACCAGCCACAGTGACCTTGGGCCCAGCTGTGAGGGAGAAAGCTCACATGCCTTCCCTGTCTCCCCTCACCTGTCAGGGGCTCCCTCACACAGAGAGGAGGAGTGGTACATCTGGGCTATTGATGGAACAGGTGTATAAATCTTAGGTACACACATGAGTGTGCAAAAAATGTCCTATGGCCTTATTTACTTGTTAAGTAAAATCAGATCCCAGTTCTGAATTAAATCTCTATGAGCTCTGGAATGCCTCTCTCTGCACATATTTCTCAGGGTTCTTGAACAGAACAATGTATTTGGGGGCTCCAGGTCCTAGGCTCACACTGAGGTACCTGAGTGATCCCTGACTCTGTGCCCTCAGGGGCCTTGAAGTCCTCCATCTATGCCACGTTTTAGTCACAGGAAAAATTTCCCTGTTGAGATTTCTGGGTCCAGGGGCTACCGTGCCCTAGATATAGAAACACAATGTTGAACAAAACGTAGAATGAGCCTATTCTGCTGGAGGATTTTCAGTGGTGGGGAGACAGACTAAGCACACACACAAACTGCAGACACTAAGCCATTGCCCACCAGGGACCAGAGGCTTCTGTGAGACACTATGGTAGTGGAGGAGGGGGTGCTTTGGCAGAACCCCTGTCCTTTCTTTCTTCCCCAGCTGGACGGAATCTCTCCTAAGTCCCAGCTTCTCACCTCATTCCTCTTTTCTCCCTCCTTCCCATTTTTGTCCCTATCTCCCTCCAGAGACAGAATTTGCTAGAACCTTGGAACCTTCTGCTATTATCCATACCCTGACTACCTCTTAGGTGAAGGAACCCTGGCTGGAATTAAGAATTCCAGGACAGCATTAGGAAAATATTAAACCAGGTGGGAGATACCGTATGACAGCACAGCTCATACATTCATGAACCTGATATCAGGGAGGAAAGTATGTAATGAGGAATAGTCGAAAAACACTACAGAATAGTAACTCAATAAATTATGCCGATGTTTATGTACCTTTATATATACATACAGTTTTAACATAATTGTCATCAATTTTCATTCTCCAGATAAAAGGGAAGCTATGGAGTATGATGGTGGCCATGAAATCTGAAGCTAGGCTGCCTGGTTCAGGTCACACCTCCATAGTCACCATCTGTGAGGCCTTAAGCAGTGCTTCTACCACTTCTTCTGCACAACGGAGACCCTGACCTCTCCTTCTCCTGGACTGTGTGGATTAGGACAGTGCCGTGCCTGGAATGAGTGGGGCTGTGGGCACTGTAGTGTTGCCTCTCTGTGTGTCAGGCCTGCTTTAGCCCTGGAGTTCCACCATTGAGCAACCCACAGAGGAGCCTGGGCTGTTAGAGCACACACCCGCAGAGCTGAGACAGGCAGCAGAGACTCTCATGGAAGCCCAGGGCACCTCAGGGCTCCATTTTCTGAAGAAAACTAAGACAGAGAGTAAGGAGTTGCACACTCACAGTGCTCTAGTAGGCATCCAGTTATTTTGTTGTTTTCTTCATGTAGGTATTATGACTTTTGTGTTAAGAGTGATTCTTGATCAGTTTATGTTTTGATGCTGTTTTTAATGAATTTTTTTCAATCAATAGATATCTTGATTAGTTATACCTTAAACCTATGTTTAGTATACTCTCCTTAAATTTGTCTGTTGTATAGAATTCTCTATGTTCTATTCATTCCAATAGATTTTTATGTACCTCTCTTGGGTTTTCTAAGTGAACACATTGACTGGAAACAGGATGGCATTCCATCCTCATGTGTAATAGAATCACCACCACTTATCTTTATCACGGTGTTGCCCAGGGCATTCAGAGTCATGCTAAACCAGTAATGTCATATAGAGGATCATTATTTTGTTCCCACCTATTATTTGGAATACAAATATGTTCTGTCCATGTGCCTCTTCTCCACTCTGGCTCAGGAGTTATTTTGATAATGAGCTACATAATTCGATCTCCCACCTCCATCCTTTTTGGAGAAAAGTTTTTACATTCATGTTCTTTATTTAAAAAGGTCTATATTTCTCTTTCCATTAAAAAATTATTTAAGTTTCTGAGTATTTACATGCTTCATAAAGTAAGTGGATTTTCTTTATTGCATATTGTGGACAAATGCACACACAGCACGCCAGAATGATAATAATAAGAAAAAGAAAAAGAAAAAGGACAACAAAGCTAACTAAGTAACTTGCCCAAGGTTAGACTGCCAATAAGTGGCAGAGATGGAATTTGGATATTTCCTTAAATAAGTACTTCTGAGAATGAGCTCTTCCTTGAAGACAATTTTTAAGAAATCTCAAAAATATGCCTCCTGCCAGAAAATGAGAGAATAGAGTCCATTTCATTCAAAGAACTGTGCAGATACATCACACATCAGAAGTTAAGAGAAGTAGTTGACTTGACAGTGGCTCACAGTGTCTTTCTGGTTTCAGAGTAAGGAACAGTGGTGCCTCCCCCTGAGAGCCTGGTGTGTTTCTACTTCAGAAAACTGTCTCTCCTGCAATGTGGTGAGTTGGATTTATGGTAGTCATACCTGCTTATTGAAGCCAGACTGTCAGGAAATTAATCTTGACATTGACCACTGCATAACTGTGGGGGAAATTAACCTCCAGGGTTTTGCTTCCTCATCTATAAAATGGCAGTGATTATAGTGCTTGCTTCTAGGACTAAAGTGAGATAGTGCATGGGGCACGCTTAGCCCAGATGCTGATCCTTAGTAAGTACCTAGTGTGGTTAACACTATCACATCTCGTATCCCCTGATCATGGTTCCATCGTCCCCTGGCTTTCTGGAAAGGTTAGCAGTGGTACTAATGGTGAATGGGTTTTGGGTCTTGGAGTCCTCTGATAATTTGATCAGCATTTAAATGATCTGACTAGAAAATAAAAGTGCATACAGGTATCTCATTTCATTTCAGAACATTCAAATTCTGCACTAAGAATCCACAGCTAAGTAACTTCATGGTTCCTTCTCTCATATGTCTAGTGAAGTAATTCTCAGATGTTAGAATGACCAGGCCACGAGGGTCCCACTTCCCCAGGACATTGAATTTGTAACACATATCTCATAGGCTTCCATATAGTTAAAGCCAGCTGCTTCAGATGCTGACTTCATTCCTCACTTCATCTTACACCCCTGCCTGATTTTCCTTCTGCTTTGCTTATACCATCTATTTTTATTTTGTTCTCACTGACAATGTCTTAAATCCCTTTTGGGAGGCAGAGAGCAACCATATGGAGTATTAAACAACCTACACATTCCACTGCCTCTGAGGGCAGGGACAGGGGGAACTGCAGTTGTTCTCTCTACTATGATCCTGCCTGGACCTGGGTTTTGGTGAATTCCTAAGCTAGTTCCCCTGCTTTGCTGCCGCTGATGACCTCACTGGTGCTAACCAGAGAACAGCCGCTGTGTAGTCTTGCTGCTGCCTGGTTTCTGCTCATGTTTGTTAAGGGATTTGTGCTATGGTCCCTCCAGAGGCAGGGGCCTGTTGGCTGTGTCCCCACACTGGTTTCTGGTCCCACCATGTGTCAGATGAAGTGTTCCCTGTGGTTGGCATTCATCAGTCAAGCTGGGCCAGAGATCCACACAGGCTATGGTGTTTTCTGGTCATAGAGAAGCCCTAGAAGCCAGCAATGCCTCATGTATTAGTCAGGGTTTTCCACAGAAACAGAAACAGCACCAAAAAGATCTCTTTTTCTTTCTCACTCTCATACACACACACACACACACACACACCATATATTTTTTTGATTAACTCATTTTGTTTTGTAAACTAGGGTTAATGATCAGTAACTAGCAAGGGTTTCATGAGGATGAGAGAGAGAGAGAGACTGTGTGTGTGTGTGTGTGTGTGTGAGTGTGTGTGTGTGTGTGTGTGTGTGTGTGTGTGTGTGTGTGTGTGTGTGTATAAAGAGAGAAAGAAATTTACCATGAGGAATTGGCTTACGTAATTATGGAGCATGAGAAGTCCCTGGGTCTGCAAGCTGGAAAACCAGGAAAACCCATGGTGTGATTCAATCTGGTTCTAAAGGCCTGAGCACCAGGGGAGCCGATGATACAAATCCCAGTCCAAGGGTTGGAGAAGGTGAGATGAGATGTTCCAGTTCAAGCAGGCAGATGGGAAGCACAAAGGGTAAATTTCTCCTTTCTCTGCTTTTTTGCTCTACTCAGCCCCTCCACCGATTGGCTAAGATCCCTCCACACTGGGAAGGGTCATGTTCTTAAGTCATTCTGCCAATTCCAATTTAACATCTTCCAGAAACACCTTCACAGACACACCCAGAAATAATGTTTAAGCGAATATCAGGACACCTCATGATCCAGTCAAGCTGACACATAAAATGAACCCACCACACGTCACTTACAAACTCTCTCCCTCCAGATTTGAGAGCATCACTCCAATACTCTATGGTTCAAAGTCATTTAGTGACTTTTTTTTGGTCACAGAGTTAAGTATTCATTGAATACAAAGCTAGCTAGATATTCAAAGCCATATGGGGCACCAGACTTATAGCCATTATTCTGTACATGTTCCTGGTGAGCCTGATATCCCCTCAGCTTTCTTGACTATCTGTTCACTCTACACCTAGCTGCTTTTAATCTGGGGGCGTGGGGGTGGGTATTTAAGACCTTCTGTTTCCCTTAAAATAGACTTAGACAGTTGCTGCCTATAGCCATTTTTTTTTTTTTTTTTTGGAAATACATGTTACTTTCGAGAATACAGTGTCCACTTGCAGTTCTCGGAGTTCCCTTGAGTTCAGAAGAGCCCTGTAACACTGAACACTGAACTGTCAAAGGGCAGGTTCTCTGCGTTCTCCCCTTCTGGACCGTCCCTTCCCACACATCCTATCTTCTGTCTCTTCATGCAGAAGGACGTAACAGCAGGAATTGTTTAAGCGGCTCTCGTAGTCCTTCTATATGCACATTTTCTAGCATGCCAACATTAACCCAGGCGTAGATTGGGCACAATTTGCTTGCTCAGCAAACTCATCATGCAGGATCCTCCTTTCCTCGGGACGTGATGCTGGCTCTGCTCTCCCTTCCAGTGGCAAACAGATGGGAACTGGATTGGGAAAGCGCCCCGTGGAACAACAATTCTTTTCTTCCCATGGGACCTAGTGCGTGATCCAGGCGGGATCTGGGAGGATAGGCTCACAGACAATGAGATGTGGGGGTGTGAATGGCAGCCAGGCAAGCTGGGCCAGCCGAGCACAGCTCAGAGCTCAGTCTGCAGAGGTGAGCCCCAGCAGAACATTTGTGTCAGCTTCCTATCCCACAGATAAGCTGGAACAGTGCGCAGGCCTTCAGCTGGGGCAGGAGCAACACTTTCCCAAACAGCAGTTTGCACGACTGTCCCATAGTTCCCACAGAGACTTAAACAGCAGAAGCAGTTCCTCCTGGCTGGACAGGCACCCACCATCCCACCTCCCTGGGACACACACCCCCATCTGTAAGCAAAGTGGGTGCTCTGTATCAGTTGACAAAACATAGTGTAGAATTATCGTTACTTGAACTTTTGCCCAGTCTTTTATTATGAAAATTTTGAAATATATCAAAAAGTTGAAATCATTTTACAGTGAACACCACTGACCTACACCTAAATCATCCCTTTGCTACATAGTATTTGCTTCATCACACATCTGTGCTACTCGCCATGTCTGTATCCACCCATGAATTCCTCTTATGCTTTGTATTTCTGAGTAAGTTGCAGACGTCGGTTACGCTTGCTTTTCATTGCAGTATTGGATTCATTTTAAAGTGTCGAAGGAAATTAATGAAAGGCATGATATTTTGTAATTATCAAAGGGGGCATGGGTTAAAACAAGTTGAAGAATAGCAGCTAGAAGACACGTTTTCCGCTGTGAAGGCTGAGCAGTCCAGCCCTTACGGAAGACAGGATAGTTATAGAAGCACATTACGTGGCCATGGTTAGCCCACCAAGGTCTGAGGACTCCAGCAGGTAAAGAGAGCCTGGGATGCAACTGGAATCTGGGGGTGGGTTAGGCAGGGTGGATTTGTGAGATTAAAGGCACGGAGCTGAGAGACAACCCAGTAGGTAGCACCAAGGACGGAAATGCAAGCTGAAAACCAGTCTGGTGGCCTCACTGAAGTCTCGCTCTGAAGTGCACAGAGAATGCAGGCTTGGTGTGAGAAAGAGAGAGCCCAGCATCACAGCAGAAGGGCCCGGTGTCAAAGGGACGGACCAGGGGGAGGATTCAGAGCCTCTGCGGTAGCCACCTCATCTGGGACACCTGGGCTGCTGGGGCACTCACGGGCCAGCATCCAAATAGACGTCCGGATGCAGAGTGTGGCTGCATGGACCCTTCGCCTTGTAATAATGGCCCTGGATTTGGGGTGGTTACATCCTCCAGTGCCACACCAGAACACTGAGTGTTTTTTTGCTTCTTTAGTCTATAAGGGTTCTGTATTCATTCCAGGAATAGGGAACAGGCATTGGATGAAAGATGGTTCAGCCATGATAAAAGTTGGGGAAATTCTAGGTTAAATATAACGAGTTTCTACGAGTTTCTTGACTACAGGACTTCTTAGATGTTTAGTGCACAATGTGAAATACGAATATCGGAGAAGGTAATGTATTATGAGGTGTTTCCAAATAATTCCAGCCTCTACTGTTTGTAGCCTCTTGGGAACTCATTTTGCAGCACACAGCCCTAAGTTATCTGGGGTATCATTTGATAATGGGGCTCACAGGACTCCATTAAGTTAAATTAAAGCTATATTCAGGGCAGAAAAAAAGAAAGCAAACAATGTTTCGCACAGAAAACAAGGTGGGGGGCAATCTTACCTTTTCTCACCTGCTTCTTCATCAGAGCCAATTTGGGGGAAAAGACTTGGACATTTCTGTCCCTAAGTGTCACTGACTGCCCCGGGTCAGTCCAGGCTGCTGTGCAAAGCCTTTCCTATTGCCTCTGGCCAGTTGTTTTCTTCTGAGTGATGGTGGACTGAACCATCTGCACATTTCAGCCCTGCATCTATACTGTCTTTTATGGCTCGGTTCTCTGAGTGTCAAGAGGAAGTCTAGGCTTTCGAATCAAAGTAACTTTTCCAAGTTTCCCTGCTCTTTGATTATAAATACTTGTTATAAGCTCTCATTTTGTTTTATACACTAGGATTGATGATAAGTAACTAGCAAGGGTTTTATGAGGATGAGAGTTAATATAGACGCTGGGCCTTCCCTGAAGTGTCTTGCATATAGTAAGTGTTCAGTTAATGTACTGATGTGGTCATACAAGAATCATAACTGGTATCACTATATCTGTTAAGATTTATTTCAAATTTTGTAATGAATATGCAATAAATATCCAGTGAATTGAGCTAGAAAAAAAGAAAAATGGATTACATTTGGAACATTTTTAAAGAATTAATTATATTTTGTGTTAATTAGCATCATATGATTTGAGAAATATACTTAAGAATCAGATCAGAAAATACCATGGTCTATTTGTGTCCTCCAAAATTTATATGTTGAAATCCTAATGCTTAAGGTGATGATGTTAAGGAGTGAAGTCTTTCAGAGGTGATGAAGTCATGAGGGTGGAGCCCTTATAAAAGAGGATTGGTGGCTCAAGCCTGCAATTCCAACACTTTGGGAGGCCAAGGAATGAGGATCACTTGAGCCCAGAAATTAGAGACCAGCCTGGGCAAATAGTGAGACCCTCATCTCTATAAAAGTTTTAAAAATATTAGCCAGGCATGGTGGCGTGTGCCTGTAGTCTCAGCTACTGGCGAAGCTAAGGCAAGTGGATCGCTTGAACCCAGGAGGTCAAGGAGGTCAAGGCTAAAGTGAGCTGTGATCATGCCACTGCACTCCAGCCTGGGTGACACAGTGAGACCCTGTCTCAGAAAACAAAAGCAAAAAAGAAGCCTGAGAGAACACCTGTGACCCTTCCACCATGTGAGGACACAGTAAGAAGGCACTGTCTGTGAACCTGGAAGTAAACTCTCACGAGACACCAAATTTGCCAGAGCCTAGATTATGGACTTTCAGCCTCCAGAACTGTAAGAAATAAGTTTCTGTTATTCCTTGCAGTGTTCAGTATTTTGCCACAATTGCCTGAATGGCATAAGATGGGAAATAAGCAATGTTTTCAGAAGAATGATGGCATGGCTTTGGGATGTGATTAGTTAATAAATTGCAATTTGCCTCCATGGCCGGTTGCCATAATACAAAAGGCAGGAGACCCTGAAAACTGAAAGTGCACATTTCCTCATACCCAGCCTATCTAACTTCTATTGCTTGGAACTCCTGGCAGAAGAGTGAAAAAGACATGTTCAGACTGCCATGGAGTGGGAGCAGGAAGGGGCTAAAATGCTGTCTCTCCCATCCATTTCTGCTTGTGCTTCTCCTATTCCAGGACTCCGGAATTCCATATGCATGACCTCCAAGGGAAGGGATGGGATGAATTAGAGCTTTAACATTCCCAAATCCTCCTTAAATTCAAGCTTTCATTTGTTGTCTGTTGGAAGATCCTTCATGAAGTCTGGTCTGAGAAAAAGAGCTCAGCTATTTAAAACACATTGGAAGCTGAGTGATCCACTCTTCGAAGTTTCTGGTGATGGAGTGTTGAAACAATGCAGCCAAGGCTACGTGGTTTTATACCTGGCCAGCCACAGCATGACCCTGCCTCCCAGACTCACCGACTCTCACCTTTACCTCCTTTGAATTTGTCGCTTCTGCAAAGTGACAGGTGGCTGTAGGTGCACACAAGGTGGGGAACATCAGGAAGGTGAAATTTCAGATCCTAAGCCAATTCCGGAGAAAACCCTCTGTCCATTGAATGTGTTCAAATCCAGTCTTGGCTATATGCCCCCACGCTAGTGCCCCAGGTGCAGAATCCAGCTGCTTGGCTGATGGCATCTCCCTTGGAAGAAAACAGAAGGTTAGTGTCATGAGCTGTCTCCATCCCAGGGCCCGCAGCACTGCTTTCCCACTTCTCTCATGGGTCCAATTCGAATGAACCTTCAGCCTCTGACTGGCTGTCTGTGTAAGTACTGCAGCCCTCAATGTCTCTGATACAGAAATGCCTCTTGTTAACAGGACTTTAGCATTGGGTCCACCTTTCTGTCACTCTGACCTTCAAGGTGACTGTTTGAAGCTACTTAGAAGCCTGCTCGAGTCTACTGGGGGTGGCAACTGTGGATTTGCAGTGATTAAGGATGCTGAAGCATTGTTTACACATGCCTACCCTGTGTTTCTTTCCACTAAGCATGTGGCCTGAACCTTAAAGGATGATCACATTTTGCTGCGGCTTCTACCTGGGGTGTCCACTCCTTCCTTCACTCCTTGGGATCATGGCACACAGACACCCAGTCCCCCAGTCATCAGTGTGGAGTTCACATTCCTAACGCAGGGTCTTTAGGATTGGTCACGTGTCTGCTTTGGCCAATGAAATGTGGGCCAAAATGGCAGCCTGCCCATCCTCCGCTGACAGTTGAAGAAGCATTGCAGGTTCTGGCTTGCCCTTTGGCATATTACACTATGTCTTCACAGTGGAAGGGTGCCTCATTGAGTCACTGGTCCAAGGAGTATAAGCCACGTGGAACACACCTGGGCACATGCCATAGCCTCAAGGTACAGCCAGCAAGTCACAGCCTACTTACCTGTGAGAGAGGAAGAGAAACGCTTATTGTCACAGGCCACTGAGTTTTGGGATAATTTATCCTCAGTACTGTTGTAGAACTAGCTCACTGATATGTTCCTTTTCCTTGATAATCCTTCACATCAGCCAGTTGCGGTGGCTCACACCTATAATCCCAGCACTTTGGGAGGCTGAGGCAGGTGGATCACCTGAGATAAAAAGTTCGAGACCAGCCTGGCCAACATGGTGAAACCCCATCTCTACTAAAAATACAAAAAAATTAGCCGGGCATGGTGGTGCACGCCTGTATTCCCAGCTACTCAGGAGGCAGAGGCACCAAAGAATTACTTGAACCTGGGAGCTAGACGTTGCAGTGAGCCGAGATCACACCACTGCACTCCAGCCTGGGGGACAGAGTGAGACTCCATCTCAAGTAAATAAATAAATAAATAAATAAATAACTCTTCACATCCTGAGGGGAAGGGTGCTCTGTCTGCTGTGGATGCCCATCACATTGTGTTCCATTTATAGCTAAGGCTTGTGCCTATCTTCTATGATGGAGCTCAAAGAGGAGAGAGACCCTACTATTCACTTTTCTATTCCAGGCCATTGCAGACTGTGTCTCTTGGTGAGTCTTATTTACATGGTGTATAATGCATGATAGTATAAATTAACAAGTGTCCCTCAATACTTTTGCCTTTCTTCCTTTGTTTGTTTTAGTCTTTTAAGATTGAGCAACTTGACCTTTTGCAGGAGTCAACAGGAAACCCAAGAGGAGATGAGCCAAACTGGTTAGTTCAGAAGACAATGGATGGGGAGGACAATGGGAGCTGCTGTTTGACTGTGGCCCTGAGATTATTTGTGCTTTTCAATCCCACGTTACCAAAAATCATTTTAAGTGGCCTATAAATCACACCTTGTGCATAATTTTAAGTGGATAAATACTTGTTGTCCAAGTGAATCATGCTTCCAGAATTCAAAAAATTTTGTTAAGTGTGGTTATTATTATATTGTTGTGAATGTTTACTCTCATTGACTTGGCTGTGCAGAGCCAATACAGCTTCTTTTTAAAACAGATTTCATCTTCTTCATTGACTCTCATCTCACTAGGTAGAGAGGAGGTAGGAGTCCATTCTCTCAGTTCAGGTTCTTCAGAAAAAGCCTCAATAACAAGACTGTGAGTGCAAGTAGTTTCTTTGCAAGATCATCCCAGGAAGCTGCGATGGAGAGGCAGGCAGTAAAATGTGTGTTAGCGAGCACTTTAAACACTGTGGGCAACTGGAGCCTGACCCCACTGGGGAGCTCTGGAAGCCAGTGTAGAACATGCCTTGGAATGATCCTTCCTGAGGTGAGGAGCTGGGGTATGAATACACCCACCCCACCATCCTACTGTCAGTGGCCAGGGTCTACTCCCACAGAGTGCTGGTTTTCTAGCACTTTCTGACCTACTCCACACATGGCTGGAGTGGGCTACCACTAGGAGTGGAAGAGGATCTAAGATGCTCTGAGCAGGCTGCTGCAGAGTCAGCTACACTCAGACATCACATTGCATGTTTGACATGTCGCTGTCTCTTTAGATTTGAATCCTATTGTTCTGGTGATATGATCTCTTTTTGTGGCAGTGCTCTACCTTTTAGATTCCCTTTGTCCCCTTTTCTCTGTCCACTATGACGGCAAGCCACCAGAGGAGCTCTCTCAGTCTCCTAGCGGGAGGGGAATGGGCATCAGATCTTGTCTCTCTTCTTCCTCTGGCTGATCCATGGCTTGTGTCTGGTGAAGTGTGATGCATTCCAACTGGCTTCCTGGGGCACATGCCCACTGGGGGCCTTCCTACTGGGGGCCTTAAGTGTCACTGTCTACACCCATAAGCTCCCTTGGCCTCTTGTATCACTCATAGCTGACCGAGCAGCACCCTGAGGTTCCACATGGGAATGGGAGACAGTTCCTTTGTTTTGAGCTTTCTGTTTCAATGCCTACCCCATGCCTTTTCACATCCCTGACTTCACCACATGGAGGGCGCATATGGCTCTCTGCTTGATTTCCTTTCTCTTGCTCTCACTTCATGGAGATCTGAGAGGATAGATTCTATCATGTCCTTCTCTCTCCAGCCCTGGCTAATGCTAAACTTTAATGTCTTAATGTGCAGGCCTGGATCTTAATGGAAACAGAAAAAAAAAAAAAAGAAGAACATCCTTGACTTATAAAGCAAATGTCTTCCTGCAGATTTAAAAATCATGTTCTAGATGTCAGAATATAATAGTGAATCTTTCTTCGTATTCATAGAGTAGCAAACCTAAATATCACTGAAGCAATTGAATACCACCAACACAGTAAGAAGAAGGTCAGTATAAATAAATGCAGAAGAGAAAAGGATATTGATATATTTCAACAATATTGTCCCCATTTCATTATATCCTCTGTCTTTTTTTTTTTTTTGAAATGCAAGACTAAGGTCAGAAAACAATTTCAATCTGTCTTGTTAATTCTCTCTCATTTTTTTCATTCATTCCTTGAGCTTTCCCTAAGTTCAATTTTGAAATAACGTGTATCAGTCACAATGCTATCATCTTTAAGGAAGACAAAACCAATTCAGACTGATCTAAAAATGACCTTGTAGCCTCCACAGTGTCAATGTGGAGCTGACCCTCAGCAAAGCTGGGGTATCATCCTCTAGGATGCAGTATATACCCTCCCTCTAGAAGCAGCTTATAGACCTGCCCTTCCACTCCCCAAGCAGTAGAACACGCCTGGGAACCAAGAGGTAGAAGTAGGCACGAATCTGCTTACATCCCTCCCAGGTGGCCCTATCAACATTGGTGGGCGGAGATCCTTCCAGTGGTTGGAGTTTTGAGTAGCTCACTTGGAAATCTACTTTGTGTGAAGAAAGAAGGAGCTTGATGTAAGAATGTACTTGAGTTTATGGGTGATATTCTGTGATTTGGCTTGGAAGTCTCGAGGAAGATGCGTTAGGAGACTGGGAAAGAGGTGATCTGCGGAGAAGGCATGAATGGTTCACAGGCTGGGCATGGAGTGTAAAAATCTCTGTACCTTGTGCTAACACCCATCAGAGAGCAATCGCCATGTAAGAGGAACCAAACAATCAGCTGGAGAGAAGGATGAGACAGGTGGCATTAGCCAGCCTCTGATATTGGTGAACCCAGTGCTGGCACGCAGGGTACATGCAGGTAGTAGCCATGGTGGTAGGGGAGGGGCTTATGCATGAGCCTTATGGAATTGGCATCCTTTCCTCAGGGCTGACCAGCTCCTGTCTGTGCGAAACACCCCCCTGATGCTGGAACATGTCACCGTACCTCAAGTAGGCCAACCAATCATGGGTTGTCAAGTTGCTTACATTTGGATCCCTTTCCTAGAAGAGAAAAGATCTTTCTTGACTGGAACTGATTTATGTTCTGGTTATGGGTTTGATGTTCCTGCCTGTGAAGCCTTTGCCAGAATGAAAATCTGATGACCTACAGGAAATGCTGTGCAGCATCCTGTCAGACCAAGGACCCCTTTATAGAAAAAGTGGTACAGCAGCAGGCACACACACCTAGTTCCCCTGGTCCTCACCTCCCACATTGCCCAGAAGCTGCTGGCCTGACAGTCCAGTGATACAAACTAGAGGAGGTCTAGAGAAGTTCCAGCTTGGAGACTCATCTCCAAGAAGGTGGAGAAGAGGAGTCCGTTTCCTGGAGGGGTCACAGGCTCTGAGTGCCAGAGCAGGGAAGGCTGCTTCACACGACACGGGCAGGGAGGAAAATGTTTGGCACTCAGGGGATCCCCCAGGCACCAATTGGTGCTCCCTTGCCTCATTTTGATGGCAAATAAGCACTGTAGCCAGAGTCTGAGAAGGGCTTGGTAAACAAAAGCTCAGACCTCAGGGAGAAGAGTGTGGGTCGCCGCATGAGGAGGATCACAGGGACCAGTTCTTAGCAGACCAAGAGTAAGGAGAACCTATGATAGCTAGTGGACAAGGCTTCTGAGAAGCATCAGTGTGGAGAGGAGTTGCAGTGGCTGCAGCTATGATTCCTTTCATTAAATCTCTTGGGTGTTTCCTCAAGAAGGAAATGGACAAAAATACCAAAGGAGCCGCTTTCAGATGGAGTGGACTTGCCATACAAAGCAAGGGAGTTCCAGACACGCAGGGATCTGTAGTGTTCAGTGATGCAGCACCCAGGAAACCTCATCAGGACAAAGCTGCTCCTTGTCCCACTGCAAGTAGTACCAGCTGCTGGAGGCTCACAGCTGAGACTCTCTAAGGAAAGGGGACACATAGTCCAGGTGATGACCACTTTCCAGAGACAGCCCTCACCAGTGACCAGACACAGGAGGAAAATGCCCACTGCCTGGCTTCCATTTGTGATGGCCTCTGAAGGGCTATCTCAGATCCTCTGCTGCTTTGGGGCATGGAGGTCCTTGTGGAGATCACATTCCAGGTGAACGGCCTTTGCCCACTCCTGCTTTCCTGCCTTGTGGATGTTGTTCCCAGGAACGCATCCTGATAAATCATCTCCAGGGAACCCAACTGAAGCCATAAATCCCTCCAGAAAAAAATCACCAAGGGGAGTCTCCCCACAACTCACAGGACTGAATCAATGGCCCACAAAGAAAGTAAATTTTCATGCTTGGATTCAAGCACCCACTTGGGAGTAGGATGGATGTTAGGGAGGTGATACAAATCACCGCTCTCCGCTGGAATGTTGGGAAGTCTGTGACCAGCACATTGACCTCTCCAGCAGTGCCCCAAGAGCTGCGGCATCACAGGAGTGGATGGACCGTGTCTGCTTTTCTGGATCTTTTGATAGAATTTTAAAAGCACAAAGCTGGAGGACATGTTGTTGGTTATGATGCAGCAAGTCCCACTCTGAGTACTCTGAAACTAGTTCAGAGGATGTAATAGGAGTTTTAGAAAAATAAAAGGTGAGTATATGCGGTCAAATATGTTAGATTGTGCTGAATAACAAGGATGAATAGGTTTCTTTGCATGGGTCCTCCGAGAGCGTTTTCCTTCCATATTCACAAACAGCCTGGGAGAAGCTGCCTGTGTGACCCCAGAGAACCTCTTAGAATGACAGTTGTGATTCCTTCTTATTTGCATGTGGACTGGTGCAGGCTGTTCCTGTGATACTCACCGCAGCGCCCAGCATGCCAGCTGTCATGTCCTCATGCGATTAGAAGAATTCCAGTGTTACAGAAACATGCATGGAGTACTTCCTGTCACCCAACGAGTTTTCTGCTCTAGGGAGTTGTTTCTCTTTCTGAGTCAGGAATCAGAATTCAAAGATTGTTCATTAAATTGCCCACTGGTATTTGCTAGGAGGGAAAGGAGAAATGGGTCTGAGTCATGTGAGGCATGAAGACTTCTGTCAGCTTTATTTTATTAACCTTGAAAACTGAGCTCTCACATGTCAGTAATATACTTTTCCCTGAATGTTTACCAGAGCCTCTATTTTAGGCTTGTCCTGTTTTTGTTTCTTGTCAGCGTATTCTGTCAGGAATATTCATAGTAATCTGGTCAGTACCTAAGAAAATCAACAACAGATTATTTAGAAAACCCTCAAAGGTCTAGGGATACTGTGTTTATTCAACATGCAGATCCAAATGATAAGGAATGCCAAATGATAAGGAATGCCAAATAACAGTGGACATTATAATTAAATGCAATAAAAACTGAATTATATTATGTACAGTTTTCTGGAGGCCTTGATCCATTTGATTATCTTCTGATATTTTCTGTTGCTTGCTGTGGTTTTGTGAGTCGTTGCAGGTTTTAACGGCTTAGGTAAGCAAGGGAATGGAAGTGCTGTCCATCAGTGAGATTGTTGGGAGAACAGGAAAACAGCCTGCCATCGTAGGTGCGCACAATGAAAATTAGGTCCAGAGTAAGCTGGGAACAAGACAGCCTTGGAGGAAGAAGAAATCCAGTTTTCTGCTGAAGCTGCTCATTGAACCCCAGACCAGGTCATGGAAATAGCCCCTAAGAACGCACAAGGCTACACAATGGGTGCTAATATCTCGTGACTTGCAAATGCACTGCATTGTAGGATGCATTACAGGTTATTCTCAGGTTTCATCTCAGGACAGACTTTCAAGAAAAGTCTCGTTGCTCTTCCACCAAGGACCTGCGGAGAGGCTCCTGTGTGATGCGTGCTACTGGGTCTCCATCCTGCAGGCAGCTGGTGCTGATTTAAACCTGCATGCAGGGGTTCCGCTGGGGTGGAAATGGAATGAGCTGCTTCCTTCATTGTGGGCAGGGAATGCACAGTGCTTGGTAAGCAGAGAGAGTTACCCATTTAAAGTTTCAGCGTGCTTAAAGAGCTAATACCAGCACAAAAAAAAACAAAAAACACTAAGCAGTTGAAGTACAGAATGTCTCTCTCTGGACATTCACTCTCAGAACAAAACAACATTGGTGGAAATAGCCAAGAAGCAAGGGTGAAATATTTTCAAGCAGACAAGCATGAGGGCTTGAAGATATATTTAGGCTTCAGCTCTACCTTGCCTGGGAAATTTCTCAGTTACGGTAAATGGGTGGGAGACACAGCACTTGGATGACAAGGTTCTGAGAGTCAGGAAGGGCTCAGCACTGGAACATGTGGGCAGATCCCCTGCCCCTGTAAATGCCTGTCTTCCCACCATGAGCAGGCGATCCTCACACCTGCACACCATGTTCTAGAACCTGGATTTCCAAAGGGGGCCATGATTTCATTTAAATGTTTTTCCCACACATGTTTTTTTTTCCCTACAACCTTTTACAAATTTCCAAAATGGTTCTGGAGTCAAAAGCCAATTGATAGGCTTCACAAAATTCTATGCTAAGATTTTACTGAACCAGACAGACTTTTCTTTAATAATGCCTGCCTAGTTGGCCTGAGTCCAAGGGATGAGTTGTGAATTAAGTGTCACCATATGGAGAAAGATGTCTAGCATGAAATAACTTCAGAATAGTGCTACTGGACTGTGCCTCCATCTCATAGACTGAATCTTGTATCCTCCCAAAATTCAAATGTAGAAGCTCCAACCCCTAGTGTGGCTGCATTTGGATGCAGGGCCTTTACAGAAGTAATTAAGATTAAATGAGGTTATAAGGGTGAGGCCCTGATGCAATAGGATTAGTGTCCTTATAAGAGATACCAGAAGGCTTCCCCCACCTCCCACTCCATACACAATGAAGAGATTACTTGAGCACACAGAGAGACTGTGGCCACCTACAAGCCAAGGGTGGAAACCTCAGAATGAGATCTACCTCGCTGGCACCTTGATCTTGGATGTCCAGCCTCTAGAACTGTGGGAAATACACTGTGGTGTCTCTGCCACCCAGTCCATGGTATTTTGTGCTGGCAGCCTGTACTTACACACTGCATGCCAGGTATCTGCAGTACTAGTGATAACTGTAAGAGCTTAGATTCACCATGCAGTAGTGACTTGCTGTGTTCAGATTTGCCATCCAGTGATGACTTGCTGTGCTCCTGGCCCTGGTAAACCCCTCTAATCTGTATTTGTTTCTTTTTTTGCTGTGGGACGTTTTCCTACCATGTTCTTGCTGAGCCCTGGACTGCAGTCTGTAGGGAATCTTGCACATTAACATGAGGACAATGTGCTATGCTCAGCCAGGCTGCCATGGCATTGCTTTGTTGAAGCCATGACAAAAACCTAGGCTGAGGCCTCAGTTTTACATATTTCATTTCCCTTTGGATTTGTATAAATTTGACAGACTGTATTTCTGTGTCATCCCAGTACTGGGGGGCATGTGACAATCCTTTGGGTAAAAGTTGGTCATATAAACCTCCTGGGTTCACACATCCAACCACAATGTCTTTGGACAAAGCTGTCCCAGCAGCAAGTTTATAAAATGGCCTCTTATGCCTCCTACGTCATGGGAGTTGTGGGGATGGGTTGGGGGGGAAGAAAACCCCATCCAGAGACCTTGCTCCCAGTGATTTCCCTTTAACCACTTCACTCCTTTGAGTCTAGAATGTTCTAGAAGATTCTGCCTTGAGTAGGTGATGCCTTGACTCACTATCTGCTTCTATTCAGTGGAGAGCTGAGTGGCAGCTAGGAACAGGCCACTGCCACATGGGCAATGGGGCAGGTGCCCCATCAGGACCAGGGCTTCCAAGAGCGGGGTCAGAGGTAGAGAAGGAGGGAGGACAGCCTTCTACCACCTCTTTTGGCTGGATTCACATTGGGGCTGCCCCCTCCCTCGTACTTTCTTGATGAAGGGCCCTCACACAGGGCTGTGTTCTTCTCTGCTCAAATCCCTTCCTCATCTGCTCCCTCTTTGTCCTCCGATTTCAGTTCATACCAGCAAATACACTACTCAGACTCTTCATGTGGCCTATGGGTCTGAGGGCTGAGGGTGGAGCTAGAGCTTCTGTTTTGATCCCAGGAGTGTTTGATCCATCAGGGTGGCCAAGCCAATCTTGCCAATTGGCAAAGTGAAAGGCAGTACACAGTCCCCATCCTGGCAGCCCAAATGCAAGGCCTCCTTTTCAGTTCAAGCAGGAACGCAGAGAATCCTGCAGTGCTTGCTGTGGAACTAGCACTCCCCATTCCACAGCTGCGGAGGGGTGTAGTTTACAGCGTCAGGTAGCTGGTCCTATAGCATCACTCTTTCAAGCTATCAGGCGTAGCAGTCACATCTTTCTACAGCAAATGTAAACCCATGGCCCATTAGGAGGGTGTTCTCCTGTGCAGACACAGTGCTGCCAAGAATTTTCCAAGGTGCGGCCTGATCGACAATGTAGCATCAATTTGCAGGAAGGAGCCCTTAATATTTGAGCAACAAGCAGTTAATTTCCCCTTTCTTTTCTAAACACAGTCTGAGTGATGGTGTGATTATTTAGAAGAAACGCAGGTAAACATAACCTTATTTAAGAAGTCAAGTTTGATCGTCAAGGCCCCAACCTTAAATGCTTCAAAAATAAGACAAAAACCGGTGTTCCAGTACAGATCTGTGACTAACTTGTATGTTAAGTTTGCTTGGCAATGGAACTGATACTTTTTCTCTGCTCCATTTGCACCTAGATAGGCCTTAAATATGGAGTTTAGAATATGAGGAAAAGAATGATGCCAAAAGCCACTTTTAATGACACTAGAAATTTGTCAGTGGGAGCTTTTGGTAGGAAACAGGCATCGCCCCTTCATCCTCATATCATCCATCATTTTTCCTTGTAAACCTATTCCCCCCTCCTTTCCTCCCAACCTCCTTGCTTCCTTCTATCCTTCTTTCTTGTCTTTCTTTTTCACTTCCACCTTTTACTCAACCAGTATCTCTCAAGTGTCAGTGTTGTGCTAGGCTGCAGAGGAACAGCCAGGAAGGCACATGTTTTCTGTCCTCCCAGAGCTCTCTGTCCTCCCGTAGGGGTCTCAATGGTGCTGGTAAACTGTGCTAAAGCTGTGTGGAAGCTGGGCTGGGAGCTGAGGGGCACAGGCAGGGGCCACCTAGTGCAGGGTCTGTGTGAATGCAGGGTGGAGGCTCTCATGGGCTTCCTGGGAATGGGCTGCCAGATCCAGTTCTCAAAGGCTGATGAGCAGAGGGATGGGCAAATAGTGTGAGGTGCTCCAAGCCTAAGGACCAGCAAGCCCAGTGACATGGCCCAGACCACAGCAGGTGCGAAACACAGTGGCTCTCCATGAGGAGTTCAGGGTGCAGCATGGTGTGGAGGAAGCAAGGCAGCAGATGCAGGTAGGAGCCGCGCTGGGAGGGACTTTACTCTTCCACTAGGAAGTCTGGTCTTGGCTGTGAAAGCACTGGGCATCACAGAAGGACTGAATGGAGAAGGGCATGCCCAACTCTGTGTTCACACACATGTTTAGAGAAACCGGGCATTTTCAGGAAAACCCAGACGGAGGCTTTGGTGGCAACCCTGACCTGATGGAAGATGAAGATGTCAATATCCATGTGGATCTGATGGGAGATATTTCGGAGATAGAATCAGTGGGCCTATTTACCAAACAGCCCAAAGGGTGGCAGGACAAGTCTGCCATTGGGATCTTTTGTGATTTCTTTCTAAGGAGCTGATGGCTCACCCGGAATGGTTTTAAGGACCTTGAACACAGGCCTCTCCCACACGTCTTCCTTAATAGACAGGAGTCCAACATTAATACTTCATATCTGGGTGATCAAACCTTGCTGGCTCACACCTAGAAGAGGAGCAAGCTGGAGGAAGCAGAGCCTTTTGGGAGGAGCAGGAGGAAGCCCTTCTGTGTCCTGCAGATGACAGCTGATGTTTCTCATCTGCATTTGTGCAAAGGGTTCCTTTGCCTCCAGGGTGCCATATTTTCATCACGTCCTGCAGTGCTGAAAATGCTGCTTTGGTTTGTGTGAAAGAAGGAATGAAAGCTTTAGTGAGTTTTAAAGTATTTCTTTCAGAATTAACCTAATACTGTGGAACAAGGACACGTTACTGAATCACACAGATCAAGTCTGTGGTCCAACTTTTAAGCCTACTAGAGGCAGCCAGGACACTAGCCTTGTATGTAACCCAGTGGGATTGCCATAGCAGAATGTCACACACTGTGTGGCTTGAATAGTAAACACTGATTTCTCAGAGTCCTGGAAGCTAGCAGTACAAGATCAGGGTACTAGTATGGTCAAGGTCTTGGTGAGGGCCCTCTTTCTCATTCATATATTGTCACCTTTTAGTCATCCCACAGTGGAGAGCAGAGAGAGGGAAGACAAACTCCCTTGTGCCAGTTCTTATGAAGCCACTAATCTCACCATAAGGGTTTCACTCTGTGACCTATTTACCTCTCAAAGACTCCATCACGAAATGCTATCAGACTGGGGATTAGGGTCTCAACATATGGATTTTGAAGGGATACAAATATGTCTTTGGCATATAATAATTGACACAGTGCGGTGTCAGTGAAAGAATAGACAAGCATTTCAACAGAACGGTATGGAGAGCCCAATAGATCCACATAAATATAGTCAACTGAACTTTGACTAAGACAAAGGCAATATAATGGAGAAATGTCTTTTTAATAAATGGTGCTGAAACTACTGGAAACCCTCATGTAAAAAAAAATTTCTAGATACAGATCTTGTACTCTTCACAAAATTAACTGAAGTAGGCAATGTACCCGAATCTAAAATGTAAAAGAAAACTCCTAGAAGATAACATAGGAGAAAACCTAGATGACCTTGGGTATGGTGATGACCTTTTAGATACAACAGCAAAGGCTTCATCCATGAAAGAAATAATTGATAACTAGACTTCTGTAAAATAATACTTTTTGCTCAGTAAAAGACAATGTCAAGAGAATGAGAAGCCAAACAACTAGATTAAAAAAATGAGTGAAAGACTTTAATAGAAATCTTACTGAAGAGGAGGTACAGCTGGAAAGTAAGCACGTAAAAGATGGCCCACATCATTTGTCACTAGGAAACTGCAAATTGACGCAATGAGATACCACCACACACCAAAACCCAGAACTCTGACAATATTAAATGCTGGCGAGGACATGGAACAAGAACTCTCATTCAATGCAAAATGTGCAGCCACTTTGGAAGACTGTTTAGCAGTTTCTTACAAAACTAAACATAAGATCCAGCAATCATGTTCCTTGGTATTTACTCAAAGAAATTGGAAACTATGTCCACACAAAAAAACTGCATATAGATGATTATAGTAGTTATGTTTATCATTGCTAAAACTTGGAAGCAACCAAGATGTCCTTCAGTAGGTGAATAGATAAATAAAATATAGTACATTCATACAATGGAATCTATTCCACCCCAAAAAGAAAGGAACTATCAAGCCATGAAATGACATGGGTGATCCCTAAATTCATATTACTAAGTGAAAGGAGTCAACCTGAAATAGCTACTTACTGTATGTTCTAATTATATAACATTCTGGAAAAGGAAAAACTATAGAGACAGTGAAAGATCAGTGGTTGCTGGAGTTAGAAGTGAGAGAGGGATGAATAGGTTGAGCACAGAAGATTTTTAGGACGTAAAACTAACTACCCCGTATGATACTATATTGATAGATACATGCCATTATACATTTGTCAAAACTTATAGATGGTACAGCCCCAAAAGTCAATCCTGATGTCAACTATGGACTCTGGGTGAATATGTCAATGTAGATTCATCCATTGTAACAAATGGACCTTTGTGGTGGGGAGATGTTGATAATAGGGGAGGGGTTAGTAGATGTGTGGGAGCAGAGGGCATATGGGAAATCTCTGTACTTTTCACTCAAGTTTGCTATGAACTTAAAACTGCTCTAAAGTTTATTAATTACTTTTAAAATAATAACATTGCCAATGAGGAAGAGCCTGCAAAAATGGGACAACCAATTAAAAGAAGGTATTTCTAATGCCCCTTTTGCAAGTATTGATCATCAGATAAGTCTACCTGCAAAAGGAAAAGTATGTGGATTCATTGTCTTTTGCTATGTAAAAAATTGCCGCAGACTTAGTGGCTTAAAACAACAAGCATTTATTACGTCACTCTTTCTCTGGGTCAGGAATCCAGGCTGGATTCCCTGAACAGGGTTTCCAAAGGCTACAATTAGGGTGTTAGCTGGCCGGCATTCATTTCTGCAGCTCAGGGTCCTCTTTAGTTCCTGAAAGTTGTAGGACTGAGGCTCTCATTCTCTGCTGGCTGCTGGCCAGGGGCTGCCCTCAGCTCCTAGAGGTTTCTGGGGTTCCCTGCTACTTGGTTCCATCTACAGCTTCTCTCATGCTTAGAATCTTTCCTTCTTCAGAAAGGACCCAGGCCTTTTAAGGATCTTACCTGACTAGGTCAGGCATCCCTGGATAGTCTCTTTTAATCAATTCAAAGTCAGCCAGCTGGTGATCTAATTCTGAAAGGGCTGTTCCATCATATTCAAGGGTTTCTCCCTCACCTAAGGGAGGGGATTCCACAGGGCATAAATGTGAGAGGTTGGGAATCTTGGGAGTCACTGTAGAATTCCATCTGCCATGGTATTTGTTTTTCATAACCATACAAGACAAGAAATTAACCATAGCCAAATGAAGGATGCTGTGTCTAGTAGCTTAAACTTTGACCCTGGAATCAACTGGCTTTGGCAGGTCTTACTGAGCTAGAAAAGCAAGCTACATAACCTCCCTGGTTTCCCTGTCCGTATGATGTGGATAATGATCAGATCCATTTCATGGAGGGGCACAGGTTTACTGAGCTCATCCCGGCACAGTATTTGGTTTGGTGCTTGGTACATGGTGACTCAAAGTGAGTGAGCATCTCTTGTGAGTGCCTTTCTACAAAGTTACTACAAGGCCCTGGCAGGTGTGTGGGGTTATCTTGTGCTTGCAAACACCACAGTGCTGTTGTCAAAACTGAGAACTGGAAAGGAGCCCAAGACCACAGAGCGCTTGGGATGGGAATTCTACAAGCCAGGTACAAGCCTGCATGAGGACTTGAGGGATTAAGCCGTGAAAGCATGTAGGACTCAGCAGACCCTCAGATACGGCTAAATCTTCAACCAACCGTACACCCATCCTTGGATGAGTAGAGTGGAGCCATCCAGCATGGGATGGGGCAATATGGCAGAGCTGGCACAATACATGGGGCTGCTGACATCACCACTGACTGCCCTGTGTTTTAAAGAAGGACAACTAAGGCCCCTCCTGAGGTCCCAAGTCCTGAAAAATTGTGTACACATCCTGGTGCTGTAGTTCTACTTCTAATACTAACCCTATTGTGGCCTGATACAGGGAAATTAGACTCATGTCTTTCTGGGAAACAAGTTGCATAAACCCAGCTCCCTGGATTGGCCCCATGCAAGTTACCTAACAGCTTTGCCTTAAGTCAATCAAAACATGGCCTGCCTTGGAGGACAGTCATTAGAGAATGCTGGCATGGCATCTTCTGACGGTAATTATTGTTATTGGGAGGCATTCATCAAGAATGTTGAGGATTATTTTGCAAGAGGCTGTGTTTATTAAAATGCAAATCATCCTATGCCGCCCTCTCCCCTTGAAGCTTTGGAAATCAAGGAAAATTATGCAGTACGTGTTTATTTTAAGACAACTTTTCCCACCAACTTAGTCCTATAGCTTGCAGTTGAAATATTAGATGACTGTATGTCTTCTGGCAGGGGACTTTGTTTCATTTCTGTCTACCTTTTGGAAAAGAAATATCGGCAGGTATGGTGTTCAGTCCAGTGATGTCCTGAATGGAGAACATGTGTCTCTGACACTTCAGACTTTAGAGCTCTGCTGGCCCACATGGCCACTATGAGCCACATATGGCTATTGAGCTGTTGAAATGTGTCTGCTGTGAACTGAGACATGCTGTATGTGTAAAATGCACACTAAGCTTTGAAGACTTAGAATGGAAAAAAGAATGAAAAATCATGGACTAACACTTTTTGGGAACCGATTACATGTTGAAATGTTAATATTTTCGCTATAGTGGGCAAAGTCATTTTTATTATAAAAATTAATTTTACTTGCTCCTTTAGACTTTTAAAAAATGTGGCTTCTAGAAAATTTACAATTGCAGATGGCACTCCTGTTCTGTATCTGTCTTTTAAGGCTGCCCTGGATGGAATGGGGGCCCTGACTTGAAGCTTGGCTGTGTTGTTTGGAATCACCTCTCTCGGGTATTCTGCTTCTGAGGCTGCAATCGCCAATCTCACCAACCCACCAGAGTGGAGGATGCTGGCTTGCATGGTATTGGCATCCCCGGCTCAAGGTCTGTATGAGACTCCCCCATTGTCTGGCTTATTCTCACTTGCTTAACACACCTTCCCCATGTCCCAGCCACCTTTATGCCCAGCTTCCCACACATTTACAGGTCTGTGGTTCCCATGAGCCACCACATGAGCTGTTCCACTGCATGGAATCCTTCCAGCGTTAACGCTCCTGGGACCTCCTGTCCCCACCAAAGGCCACATTTCCTCTCCCCTCCTCTGACCAGCCTTCCCTGAGGGACCTGCCCATGCAAAGTCTCAGGGGTCCCTCCCCGCCTGCTTGCTGGGCCTTGTCTGTGTGTTTATTATAGTGTATTGACATCATGTTGAAATTGTCTGTTTATGTGTCTGTCTCCTCATTAGACTGCTTGCTCCTCAAGGGTAGGGAATCACATCTTTCTCTCTGTGTTTCCATGATACTTAGTAAATATTTGTGAAATGCACATAGATTGAAAGAGTCAGAGGGTAAATAGTGCTTGGTTGCTAACATTGCGCCACTGCACAGTGCTGCACCAATGACTGTGGTGCTGAGAGCTTTATTTTTAATTTTGTGTTTGTTATTATTATTATTTTTAATAACAATGAAAACCACTGCAGGGAGTAAACCCAGTGACTCTCCTCTGGAGTGAGAAAGAGTCCAAGGTGCACTTTCTTCCCTTTCCAGAAGACTAGCCTCCCCTTGGGTCACCCACAAGTCTGGTTTGTTTTGGTGAGTTGGACCACGGAGGAATGCCACAACATGCCAATTAACCACCTGCTGGGACGGTGCTCTTGCTAACCTGAAGCATGGAGGGTGATTGGCTGTTTTCCCAAGAGATAGAAATCTCCTGCTTTGTGCCATGCAGGTCAGTGTTTTTGTAGTTTAGGCTGCGAGTCTGTTTGGGGTTGCCGAGGCCACACCGCCCCCACATGAGGATGTGGCTCCCTGGCCTGAATTGCCCTCCTTCTACTGAACTGCAGGGCAGAGCTCCTTGTGCAGGGCACTGCCCACCTTCCTGCTACAGGGTGCAAATTCAGACAAAATATTCAGTTCCAGGGATTCCCTGTTTCAGGATAATTCAATATACAGAAAGCTAACTTTCAGTAACATGGATTGATTAGAAGTAGTTCTTTCCCTGAGAAAGGAAATTCCTGGGGACTTACCCTAAGTCCTTACAAGGAATCAACATGACTCAATCAGAAATAGTCTTTGATTTGTAATTCAATTGACTCATAGCTTTACAGAAATATGCCTTTGGATAGATGGGAACCCAGTACCTTTTTGGTGAGAAGAGCAAAGAAAGTATTGCCTGTCCAAATAACAAAAAAAAAAAATGAACTCATAGAGGAATCCATGACCTCATTTACCTACAGAGCTGCAAGGGGAATTAACTGAAAGCTGCAGAGTGGGGAAGTGAGGCGGGAAGCGTGAGGCACTCCCGTGTGACACTGTGATAGTGGGTAACTGGGTCCACGCCCACAGCTTACCTCCTGGTGGTGGCAGGTGCAGCTCCTCTCTCGTGAGAGTGACCTGCTGGCAATCCACTCAGCCCTGTGTGGCCCTAAGCCCAGGTGCCAATACTCTCCCTGTGACTCTCCTGAAAGGTGGTGTGAGAAGCCTCGCTGGCCCAACAGCCAGGAACCCAGCTTCTGCCAACGCTGGGAGGATGCTGTGTCTGAGTGGTGACAAAAGTCCTCTATTTTCAGTTCGTCTCTGGGAGTTAGAGCACGCATTGCACAGTAAGCCCTGAACCTGCCCACCATCCTTCCCACTTCTGTCCTGAGTGTATATGGCTCAGGTCTTCCAGGTTTTTCTTGTTTCTGTTTTTTTTTTTTTTTTTTTTTTTTGTCTCTTTTTATAAAATTCAAGTACTGGCCTTGCCTTGACTGCACATTCACTGCATCAAGTCAGAGACTCAGCACACAGGGCTGAAGACAGTGTACGGGGCTAACAGTTAGTGACTGGATTCTGGTTTCTTATTGACCCTCAGATTTCATGGCCTCATTTTACTCCCGATGCCTCAGTTAAACCATCTGGAAAATGAACACATGGCCCTACATACTCTGTAAGATCCAGCCACTCGAATAGCCTGCAAAGCCCGTGAACAAATGAAATGGCTAAGATGACTCAGGTGTCAGGGCCCTGTGTCAACACTGTACACATAAGAAGAATGTGAATGAGCTGAGTAGAGGAGCCCCTCCCTCCTTCACATCACATGAGTCAACAGTTACTGAGACCTGTGGATCTTCGTAATTGGAAATATTATGCCCCCACAAAAACAGTCATGTCTCTAATGCTTGAGTTCGTTTGGAAACTCCATTTTAAACAAGAAAACATTAAACTGCCCCACTGAACAGTGTCTGATGCAGGCAGGTGACTGACTATTTTGTCTTAGTCAATCAAACATCATGTCCAAATGTTTTCTCCTGCAAATGGATTGAACTGACTGTTATCAGCATGTCAGTGCTTCAAAAGAAAGTGCTAACCTCAGAGTCAAATGCAGGATTGGTTTTGCTGTTCCGTAGGTGGATACTTTAGCATGTTTGTTTGTAACATTGTGGTTGGCAGTTTGGAGCAGGAATTAAATATATCATGTTTAAAATGCAATTATTAATATTCACCCTGACTAATTATAATATTCACAGCACATGATATTTTCACATTTTTTATCTCATTGGAACACCCTGAAAACTCAGTGAGGCCAGTATTTTTGCTTATTGAAAGGTATCCTCGTGCTCAGAGAAATGAAGTTGTTTTCTCAGAGTCATGAGTCTGTGGGCTTGTGAGCCAAGTGTTCAGACTTACGTCCCTACTCACGCCATCATGTCCTATGCCTTTAAAATATGCATTTTTAATAGTTTTAAGTGACAAATCAAACAAGCAGGTTGGAATAAATAATGCAGTTATCAAGAATATCTGAAGCTAATGATTTTACAATATAGCTAGCAAAACATTTCTATTTTAAACTGCTATTTGAATAAAGGTAGTTAGTGTTCTGTGATCCGTATCAGTCCTAGTCCTCATTCCTTTGGATTACTGAAGGTATTTATGGCCATTTATTCAGTTAAGAGCAATATTTGCATTTTAAGCAATTTCTTCAAAGGGTCAGTGACATTGAATATACCTTTTATTAATTATAAAGATAAAGTTCTTTCTGGGCTCACCCTTGAGAACTATGCATTACAAAGAACAGCTTTCCTATGTCTTTTCTTTGCAGAAAATCCCCTATCAGTTTCCTTAAAACTCAACTAAACATCCCTCCTCTTATGCGGTTTAATGGGGTTGACATTCATCTAAAGGGTTTAACTTGGCTTCTGTGTTATAAAGTGGTGTCTGTTAGATAGGACTCAGTTAATTCTCTATCTCTGGCTGAAATACAGAGCAACATGTGATTCCTAAGTACAAAGAGCATTTTTCTCAATAAAGTGCCTTAAGTTTATAACTAGGTTGCTGTCCCCAGGCCTTGCAATTTTATTATTATAGAAGACCTCTCATCCAGTGCCCTCCCGGCCAGTGCCTCCAGGTGGTCTTTAACAAAACCAGGAAGGCCAGTGTGGAAGCTCTCACCAGCCAAGGATCCACTGTCAATAACTGACACCAGGATGAAGTGAAGTGGGCAGGACACGGGGCTTCGGGCAGGCCCAGTGAGCTGGTGGCATTTGTGGACAGCCAGTCATGTGCTGAAGCTCCCAGCACTCCGTATACAAGGTGCACACTGTGTAACCTGCAGGGTAGATAGAGGACTTGGGAGACTGCCTTCTGTGGAGGCTCTGAACTCCAGGCATTCTGTGGAGCTAAGCCAGCATCATCAGTAACAAAGAGTACTCTTGCATATGACACAATAAGCTGAATCTAAGGATAGTCTTTTTTAAATAATAAGGGACACAGGAGACCTGTCCAGAAATTAAATGAAATCTAAGATCAGTTCTCACATTAGATTATCTGGTCTACAGCTGATGACGTGGAGGGCAATGCTTGACTTGGTGCCAGTCAAGAAACTGGACCAGAAATGATCACTGCTGGAGAAAACAAAATGCAGACACACACAGACATGTGCATGTCCAAATATGAAGACATATACACACACACAAACACAATCAGTTTCTCTTATTTAATTCTCTAAATCCTTTTTTTTTTATCTTTTAAATTCCTTAAATAAGTGTTCATCTAAAATGCTTGAGTAGGACTGATGCTTTTCATCTCCTAAATCTGAGCTTCAGATGTGGGTCAGTCTACAAGCAGTAGGTTGAAGATAGCTGAAGCACTATGTTATTTTATTGTAGCTTTCTTCTGAAGAACTCTAAACACTTTGTTGAGTATATCTTGTGTTGCTTTACCCGAGAGAAAACAGTTGTTATTTCTTCCACTTTCCTAGAGGGAAAGCATGTTGGTTGTGCGTAAGTCAACCAGCCCTCAGTAATGCTGGCAGCAGGAGCCTGCCCTTCTCACCCTTAAACTAAACGGGACATTTTTTATTTTGTTTACTATTGTGGGTAGAGATTGTATCTGCAGGGACTGCTACACCTCCTGGGGGAAGCAGATATATTCCTGAATGTGAAATAGTATAGAAACAGTTCTTTAATCTGATGATATTTTAAGTGCTTCAGGAAAAATTGCTATAGGAGATTTTCATGAAGGCAGTTAATGATTGACAATCAATATACTGTCAGTAAATTATTGGATTTTCCCATAGAGCAATTGCCTCAGTCATCTTTCAGAAATATGAGAGAATGAGAAATATAAGTTGTTAATTAACATTGTCCCCAATCTCCCAAAAACCTTGCTGGTGCTCTGAAGTTCCACCTTGAACCTGCAGAAGAAGCTGTGTCCCAGTAGCTTCCGGCTCCTGCACCACTCCCTGGCTCATCCCTGGACTGGCCTGTGCAGGCAGCAGGAGGCCACCTCCACCATGGGTGTAGATCTGCCAGCTTTGCCTCCTGCAACTTCTGTGGGGGCTGCCCATGGGGAGCACTGTGAGCAAACCCTTAGATGACTTGCATGAAGCCTGAGCGCTGGTGCATTTTAATTAATAATGGAGCAGTGGAGTCCTCGGGCCCTTTGACAGAAGCAGGCTCCATGTGCACTGCAGATCCTCAGGGGACATTAAGCATTCTAAACTGCTTTGCCTCCACTAAAGCAGTGGTGTGCTGAAAGCTGCTTGCCTCCTTCTGTGGGTTTTGCAAGAACGGAGTTTTGTATTCATCTCTTTGCCACTGTGATCCAGAAATTCTTTTCTTCCTCAGGAAGAGGACTGATTCCAAGGTACTGCATAGACTGGAATCTCATCGCATTTCTTCTTTGCCTGCTGCCAGAACTGGATGGTGTGGCTTTCTCATGCATTCCTCATGCTACTCAGCTCATGCTCTGTCCTTCCCTGGGGAAGGCTGGCCCCTAGCCCTTCCCTTCTTTATACATAGGACAGGACCCCAGGAGGTTCAGTCCTTCCTCATTCTTCCTGCTGCTGCTGGCCTTACCAGAATGCCCAGTGATATCAGGATTGGCACAGCCACCCTTCTGCTGGGTTGGAGTCATTTGTTCTTATAAGAGTAATGCTGGAGATGGCATCCGAGATGCAGGAAGAAATCATCATCGATGGGCAACATGAAAGAGCAAAAGCATTGGATGCTCAAGAGGATGTTGTGGATCCCAGAATATTTATTCCACACCGAATTGATAGCAGAGACAGGGTTCAAGTCCAGGTGTTGGGATGGCTGAGAAAGGGGTTCAGACAGAGCTAGGAGTGAGCCTGGGGATGCAAGGGGTAGACAGCATCTCCACATTCCACTTCCTTATCTGTAGAAGGGAGGCCTGGATGCTTCTCTCAGCTGAAGACAGGGCAAAGCAGCTATTCTGGAAACACTCACCAATTCTGTCTCCCTGTTGATTTGTGTTCTTCTGGGGATGCTTGATATGTGCAAAGGAAACCTGAGTGTGTTCCCCACAGTGGGACACTTCTATCTATTCAATCTGGCCACATGATTATATATTCCTATATTATCACAGGAATATATAAAGTGTGACTACATTTTATAACATCTATTTTGTGGAGTAAGTAAAACAGAAGTGAGATCCTGGTGGGGATGGGCGAACCAGGCCTTTAGATGCCAGCCTCTATCAGAAAAGAAGTGGAGTTTGCTATGTGTCAGTAGACGGTGCAAAAATCAGCCATAGACAGACAGACAGACAGAGAGACAGATAGATAAACACACATATACATTTGTGTACATAGCTGCAAGTGAGAATGTTGGAATTATTTTTTGATGTGACTTGCTTTATTGTAATATTCATTTTACTCTGGTGGTCTAGAACGGAACCTGCAATATCTCCCAGGAATGTCTGTATAAAATCCTTTACTTTTTATTTCCAATCTTATTAATTTAATTTTCTTTTTTAATTTACAAATAACTAAATTGTACATATTTATGGGGTATGTAGTGACGTTTTGATGCATTTTAAGAGCTTACTTACTAGGTGCTCACTTCTCATGGCTGTGCCATGTCTGTGGTAAAAATGGTTGGCGGCCTTGATTCTGGGTGTTAGCAAAGTAACAGCAGCCAGCAGACAATTGATGTATTCACTGGATGACACCAGAGCATGTCGAAAAACACTTTCTTGAGTGTTGGCAAGGAAATGACTCTCTTGACTCTTGTGGACCGATCTTCCATTGTGCTTTGCTGACAAACTGGAGTTGAAGCCCACATGAATGAACATTTGTCTTAAAACATCAGTCACTGGAAGGCAGCCTCGGAGTGGTGCTGTTGATCTGGCCCTGGCCCTGCTTTTGTCAGCCATGAGGGTTTCCTTGTCCTGAGAGAGGAACTGAATGCCAGCCCTCATTTGCCCAAAGCAGTAACCAGGATACTCACCACACCGTCATATTCTATCTTATCTCTTTTCTTAGTTTAAAAATGATTCAATTTCTACAGCACCAATACTTATGAGGGGGGCAGGGCTAATGCCCCTGAGCTACTTGTATTGACTCCCTCATTAGATGGGGAATGTGCCAGTATTTTCAGCAAACCTTGAATGTGATGAAACATTTGCTAAACTGACTCCCAGTTTCAGAACAAGCTAACAGCACTCAGGGGCTCTAGCCAGGGTGGTGTCAGGAGTGGAAAAGCGTCTTGCACTGTCACCTTGCTCAACAATAGCTCTGACTGTGGGAGGATGGTCAAGTCCTGTCTCCTGTAACATGGGGGAGTGATGGGTCAGGGCCATGGCTCCTGCATTTGGGTGAGGCCTTCTCATCACTTTTAGACAAGC